>BHFT01020392.1:0-53657 GCA_004320025.1 Laticauda laticaudata | reverse complement strand
CATTTGTCAGAAATGGTGTAGAGTCTCCTGCTTGGGCAGGGGGTTGGACTAGATAACCTACAAGATCCCTTCCAACTCTGATTATCTGTATCTGCTTTCTGACTGATCCCCTCTTTGTTTTTACTCAGGTAAAAATGGGATGCATGTATCCCCTTTTGTTTCTATGTGAAAATCATTTCTGCATTTTATGCTCAAAATGGAAAAACATGACATTTTGATTGTGTTTTGATGATTGAATTAGTTTGTTATAGAAATGTCTAGTATTTACTAAATAACTAAGGTATTTTGTTTTGTATTTTACTGCACCAAAAAGAGTTGGAAATCGCTGTTTTCTCCCCTTTCCCTCACTTCACATTTCTTTCCCCTTTCTTTTCCCTTCCCCTTTTCCCTTTGTTTCTCTTTGTATTTCATATTGCAACTTTAAAAAAAGGGGGGAAAAAGGATGACACTTTTATTGTGAGGTTCACAGTTGCCATATATTTTTTTTTAACCTCTCTGGGCTGACCCCATTGTTGGGTCTCCCAAATTGGGAGGAAGAAGGTCATTTTATAGCTCCTGTATCATCTCTGGAACTTGGAACAAAAAGTGAAATAATATTTGATATGAAATAATATTTGATGGAAGAATTATGATTCTGAGGCATACAAACAAGCCCTTCTTGGGAATTCTCTCTTTCTTTCGTTCCTATAAATGAGGTATTGTTCCATTCAAAGGAAAGATTATTCTGCAGAACTTTTTATATAAAAAAACAAAAGCCTCATGAAAATTTGAATTGAAGGCTATTGAGCCTCTGTGGTGCAGTGGTTAGAGTGCAGTACTGCAAGCTACTTCTGCAGCCAGCTGCTACAATTTGGCAGTTCAAATCCCACCAGGCTCAAGGTTGACTTAGCCTTCCCTCCTTCCAAGGTGGGTAAAATGAGGACCCAAATTGTTGGGGACAATATGCTGATTCTGTAGATTCTGTTAGAGAGGGCTGTAAAGCACTATAAAGTGGTATATAAGTCTAAGTGCTAGTGCTACTGCTATTTGGGGGAGATTAAAAGCACATATACTGGATAAACTCTGTACCAATGTGTACTAAAAGTCTGCAGACAGCAGTGGAAAAGAACGCAATGTGGGTTTACATCTTGAGTAAAAACAATCCAGAAAAGAGGCACAATAGATAGAAAGCTGCCTTATCAATGCAGACAGTATAACAGACTAGATATACACTGCTCAAAAAAATAAATAAATAAAGGGAACACTTAAACAACACAATGTAACTCCAAGTCACACTTCTGTGAAATAAAACTGTCCACTTAGGTGGCAACATTGATTGACAGTCAATTTCACATGCTGTTGTGCAAATGGAATAGACAACAGGTAGAAAGCAGAGGCAGTTAGCAAGACGTCCCCAATAAAGGATGGTTCTGCAGGTGGTGACCACAGACCACTTCTCAGTTCCTATGCTTTCTGGCTGATGGTTTGTGTCCTTTTGAATACTGGCAGTGCTTTTTACTCTAGTGGTAGCATGAGACGGATTCTACAACCCACACAAGTGGACTCAGGTAGTGCAGCTCATCCAGGATGGCAGATCAATGCGAGCTGTGGTAGGAAGGTTTGCTGTGTCTGGTCAGTGTGTGTCCAGAGCATGGAGGCGCTACCAGGAGACAGGCCAGTACATCAGGAGACGTGGAGGAGGCCGTAGGAGGGCAACAACCGAGCATCAGGACCGCTACCTCCGCCTTTGTGCAAGGAAGGACAGGAGGAGCACTACCAGAGCCCTGCAAAATGACCTCCAGCGGGCCACAAATGGGCATGTGGCTGCTCAAATTGATCAGAAGCAGACTCCATGAGGGTGGTATGAGGGCCCGACATCCCCAGGTGGGGGTTGTGCTTACAGCCGTGCAGGACGTTTGGCATTTGCCCAGAAAACACCAAGATTGGCAAATTCGCCACTGGCCCCCTGTGCTCTTCACAGATGAAAGCAGGTTCACACTGAACACATGTGATAGACATGACAGGGTCTGGAGATGCCATGGAGAACGTTCTGCTGCCTGCAGCATCCTCCAGCATGACTGGTTTGGCAGTGGGTCAGTAATGGTGTGGGGTGGCTTTCTTTAGGGAGCTGCACAGTCCTCCATGTGCTCGCCAGAGATAGTCTGACTGCCATTAGGTACCGAGATGAGATCCTCAGACCCCTTGTGAGACCATATGCTGGTGCGGTTGGGCCCTGGGATCCTCCTAGTGCAAGACAATGCAAGACCTGATGTGGCTGGAGTGTGACAGCAGTTCCTGAAAGATGAAGGCATTTGATGCCATGGACTGGCCCTCCTGTTCCCAGACCTGAATCCAATTGAGCACATCTGGGACATCATGTCTCGCTCCATTCACCAATGTACGGTTGCACCACAGACTGTCCAGGAGTTGGGGGATGCTTTAGTCCAGATGTGGGAGGAGATCCCTCAGGAGACCATCCACCACCTCTCAGGAGCATGCACAGGCATTGTATCGAGGTCATACAGGCACGTGGAGGCCCCACATGCTACTGAGCCTCATTTTGACTTGTTTTAAGGACATTACATCAAAGTTAGATCAGCCTGTAATGTTTTTTTCCGCTTTAATTTTGAGTGTAACTCCAAATCCAGACCTCCATGGGTTGCTAAATTTAATTTCCATTGATATTTTTTTTGTGATTTTGTTGTCAGCACATTCAACTGTGTAATGAACAAAGTATTGAATAAGAACATTTCATTCATTCAGATCTAGGATGTCTTATTTTTGTGTTCCCTTTATTATTTTGAGCAGTGTATATTAATTTGCATATATATTTGTCAGAAAACTAGCTCTAGTTTTTGATAGAAATCAATTCTTTTTTAGTCTATTTTATTCAGTTCCCAGAGTATAATGTAAAAATTCTGACTTAAAACATAACATTTTGCACAATACCTTATATACTCATGGATAAGTTGAGAATTTTAGGTGCCAAAATGCATAAAAAATTAGATTTACATTACCTGCAGATGGGCTTATTCACATGCATATACATTAATATTTCTTAGGATTTCCTGTGTTTTCCATATATAAGAAGTCCCTAAGCAAAGTTTCACAGGTAGTGTTGTGGCCTGTCAGCTGCCAGCCCCTCCAGCAGCCAAATCAGAGGAAGAGGAGGCCCGGGAGTCAGGTCAGATCAGGGCAACCTGGGAGCTCTGAGGGGGAAGAGGGAATGGAGATGGCAGAGGGGGGCCAGAGGTGGAACTTGGGCCCTACATCAGCCCTCAGATGGAGAATCAACAGCCCCCACATCTGGAGGTGGCTGATGAGGAAGAGGAGGAACAGCTGGGCCCAGTGCCTGATGAGCAGAAGGCAGAGGAGAGGAGAGCAGTGGAAATCTATGGGCCAGTCCTTGGGACGGAAGAGCCAACACCTCTAGTGAAGCTGCACCCTAGTTCTGAGGATAAAAGGCGATGGGCAGAGATGAATAGGTGTGGCAGACAACTATTCATCTTTCAGCCAGATGGCCTTGCTAGCCTGTGGTGAGAGAGAAACTTTTTTGCCAGGGTACCTGGCGCTCATAATTAATCTTTGAGTTCACTTCAGACGGTGTGTCGTGTTTGGAGAGCTGGATCAGAATAGGTGGTTCTCAACATATCGCCATTACGGGGCCTGCCCATTATGGTCGTATGTCATGACAGTTATAAAACAGATTGATCACATGACTGCAAAAGAGAGCAGCCATTGTGCTCTCTTTTGCAGCAGTGAACATGGTTGTTGTTAAGTAAACACTGAGATCATCAAGGGAACTTATGGTTTGCTAAGTCGCAGTTTTGCCAAAAACTGGAAGTAATTTCTGGTTTCCAGCAAAAACATTGTAAAACATGATAACGTGACTACAGGATACGGCAAACAGCCACAAATGCAGCCATGTTGGCGAATGCTTGAAATGTGGTCACATGACCACATGGAGTCAGGGGGCAACCACATGAACTTCAGAAATGGATAATAGGTCCTTTCTTGCAGGCAGGTCACTAAGTGAAGAACTACACATAACTAAAATACTATGGAAATGCAAGTTGACTTATCTGTGAGTAGTGATTTTTTTCATGGTATCTGGTTAAAAAATTCAGGGTTGGTTTGTAGTACCTTTCCTCCAAGGAAATCTGAACTTCTTATTCAGAATCAGTTCTTCTGATCTAGATCCTGATGGAACATGTTCCTGGGATCAGACTCGGAAGAAGATGGATGCCTCTGTTGAGTCTTTGCTCTCAGTCTCCTTAATGAATGTCTAACTGCATGTAATTGCATCTATGCATAGAGATAACTTCCATTAGTCTGACCTTTGTCACCACTGAAATTTAGATTATATGCCAAAAGAAAAGCAAACACAACATTGTTTAAGAGTAGATTCGTGACTGATAAAAGGAAACACTTCTTAGGCCTGGGTATATTGAGCTGATGGAACTAGTCCAAACTTGAGGCGGAAGATTGCTTGGTTAGGATGCCTTCAGTTGTCGCTACTGTGTTATGAAATGGAATTTCCCACTTCAGGGATACTATACCATTTTTTTTGAGAGGAATAAATCAAATGAAAGGGAAGATGGCTGCTTTCTTACCCTATTTCTTTTAGGTATATTGATGGGGAATGCTTGGAAGTAGACTCCCAGTATGGTCAAAGGGCACCAACTCAGAGAAAGATTGACTTTGGGGTTTCTAGAACTGTAGAATTGGAAGGAACTGCAAGGATCTAGCCTAGATTTTTTTCAGTCTTGGCAGCTTCAGGATGTGTGGACTTCAACTCCTAGAATTTCCCAGCTAGCAATTTTGGGAGGTGAAGTCTACACATTTTCAAATTGCCTGGCTTGAGAAACACCAATCTAGTCCAACCCTCTGCAATCTGTAGAGAAATCGGGAATCGGGAAATCGATTCAGTGGTCTATATGAGGTGTTTGTCCAGTCTCTTCTTGAAAACCTTTGGAGCTGAAGAATCACAGCATCTGTAGTAGATGAATTCTTCAACTGCGGTGTAGAACTTACCTTATGAAGTGTTTCATAATACATAAATGAGATGTAGGTAACTACAATTTGTATCCTTTGTTATCATCTAATCAAATAGAGGTAGAATGGGAAAAATATTAGTTTGATGAAAGGAAAAGATATTGTCCCTTATTTCCTTATCAGTATGAACACCAAGGCTGAGTTAATACAACATGTTAAACTAGGTTAATGTAGGCAATCAGGTTAAGCTATAACAGGGTATCTTGGCACTGCATGTTGTATGAACGTGAAAATTCTTTTTTGTTATATTATGTTCAAGATTTAGGGTTTATCCAGTTAATTTCTTGGCCCCATCCTTAAAATGGGCTACTTACTATTTGGGGAGGTCATGTCCTCAGAAATGGGCTTCCATTGTGGGGCCACTTCAATGCTAAGATGGGCAGGAAAGTGGGGCTTCCAGGCAGATTGGGTTCATCTGAAATTTTAGTCTGAGATTCTGAATTGAACCTCCAAATTGATTCAAAATAAATTGAACATCGCTAAATTGATCTAATGATTTGACAGCCTTTTGAAAACAAAGTGCAGCGACAGACATTGATAAAAATGCAATAAAGTAAGTGATAGAAATAAATAACAATATGCTATGTGCCATAAGTAAGTGTTTCCTGGTAGAATGAACAGGTGGACAGCATCCTGAAGGACTAGAAACGAGGAGAACCATAAGTGGTTCCTCTGGGAATTGGCTAGTCATTTTTGTGTTTCTGTGAATATCTATAGGACCCTAAATTTCCATCTAGCTTATCTAGATTCTTCCAAACTGCTTCATGCTCTTTCTCTAGCTGTCAGGAACCCAGAAAACAGAGGCATAGGCCTCTGAGAGGTGAGGGAATAATACTTTGTCACTATGATACAAAAAAAATGTTGAAACCCTAAAAAGAGTATAGAGATGATAAGGTTCTGGAGGCTAAACCATATGATAAGTGATTAAGTGAACTAGATACGTCTGGCATAGCAAAGAAGAGGATTAGGAGTGACATGATAGTTATCTTCCAGTACTTGAGGGGCTGTCACAGAGAAGAGGAGATTGACTTATTCTTCAAAGCACCTGAGGGCAGGACAAGAAGCAATGGGCAAAAGTTTGTTAAAGAGAGATCCAACCTGGAATTAAGGAGAAATTTCCTGTCAGTGATAACAATTAATCAGCTTGCCTCCTGGAGATGTAGATGCTCCATCAATGGAGGTTTTTCAAGAAAAGATTGGGCAATCAAGAATTTTTATGTAGTTCAAAGCTTTTCCAACTGTAAAAATCTCAAACTTTTGATTCCTATTCCAGAGTCATGGGACACCCAGTCAAAATCAGGCTTTGTAGTCACCCAACAAGAGCACAGCCATGAAATCATGGTGTCAGCTTTTCAATCTGTTTGCTTCAGCTAAATAATAAAGCTGAAAATCCCTTTATTTACTGGTGTGCTTATTATCTCTGGATCCAAAAGAACCAATGACTTGGGCACCTGATCACTGCCGTGAACTTAGAAAAACAAGAACTTGAGTTTCATGCTATGGCAAATCCTTTGTCATTTGTTTTGGCTTGCTGTGGATGGCTTTGCTTTTCAACATTTTTCTCTGTCCCATCCTGGATCAGCTCTGGGGATTTTGGTATGCAAACAACGTCCTACAACTGACCTAGGGCTCTTTCCTATGATCATCTGTTCAATGTATGTCCAAAGACATTTGTTCTGGAAACGTTTGATCTCAAAGTGGGACTTCAACCTGCTTGATCACTGGAGGGGCAGGGAGGAATATCTTTATCCTAACAATAATGTGTCAATCTTTAGATCCACAATTGGCAACAAGACAAGACTACCTTGAACAGCAGTGGCTGCAAAAAAAAATAGTCAAACTTCTAAGAGGCTACAAGGCAGGGAGTTCATGAGCCCACAGGGAAATTGCTTGGAAATCAAAAGGAAGGAAACAAAGGTGGAGTGATAGAAAAGCAAAATAACCTCCCTGGAAGAACAAGGGAGCATGAGATGTGTGCTCACTGATCTTGAAAAGTTGAACAGATGGAATTGGTTTAACAGCAATCAGTGCAATGTTACTTCCACAATCCTTCAAAAATTTTTTGCTCTGAACACATGGTTCCTTTTTGTCTCTGAAGGCACTCATGGATGATTATTGATTCAGAGCTTACAAACCAGACCAGGTATGGGAAGATTTAGTTGTCCAGATGGCCAACAAATATACATGTTGTCAATCATCCATCAACTCATAATCTTTGGGAAGAGTAAAAATGAGTTGGGAAAGATCCCTCTTTCAGGGAATTCTATTCATTTTGGTTCTTCAAGATATAATTGATCAGGCATAATCTGAAGATACTCAATGGAAGAGGTACAGTTTGCAGGCACCTATCTGCTCCCCATTTCAAATGCCAAAAGGCATTCTTATCATTTATTTTATTTAGAGCCTGTTATTGTTCGCCCTTTGAGGTAGGCTAAATCAGGAAAACAGACACAAGAAGTCCCAGAGGTATATTTGATTGATCTAGTGTTATTTAATTTGAGATTGACCTTGGAAGATTCTCTCCCAGGTAACATCTTTACTCCTCTGCAGTTATTGTAGAGCTGGGAACTTCATTATTCTTGGTGTTGTGGGAACTCAGTCATTCACTTAATAGGTTGTGGGAACCAGGCTATCATGATAAATCACAATCAGTTATTTGTTTGGACACAAATTATTGGGTGAGCGCAGCCATGTGTTTACTTAGCTCAGAATTAATGTTAAGGAAGTTATATGAACCCAAATTTTGTGCAGCCTTCTAGCTGTTGCATAATTCAACATTGTTGGCTTCAGTAAAAGTTTTGATGAGGTGATGTCCTAATAATGTCTATGTGGTACACCCCTTACCTACTAAATTAGCATCAGCCTCCAATATGCTGTGTGGCAATTCCCTTCTAATCAGAGTCCAGACTGAGAATTGTTATCAAATGCACCTGGAGGATGATAGATTTCCAGCATTTGTGACACTAACTAATGTGATTTGTCTCCTGATCACTAAAGTTTGCTTTGTGTTGTCACCTACACTGCAATATAACAAACCAACATTCTCTACTTTCCTTGCAGTTCAGACAAGGAGGCAGAAGCAGTATTCATCTTCTTGCCTTTCATGTTTTTTAATATTAAACTTTAGTGGTGTCACCTCCAGTTACCGTGTTGACAAATTTCATTTTCTGCCAGACTCCATCCATCAAATGTGAGCTAAAAGTTCTCTGCTTTTCTGCTTCCCTCTTTCTCCAAACTACAAGGGACTCTTACACTCACATATCTGCCAACACCCACAAAGAATCCTGCAAAATTGTGGACAGTTCAGGAGTGTCTATCATGCTGTAGGAAGCAATCTTCTTTGAGGGGCTGCCACAAGAAGAGGTGGTTAAATTATTCTCCAAAGCACCAGAGGTCAGAACAAAAAACAATGGTTGGAAACTAATGAAAGAGAGAAGCAATGTGGAATTAAGGAGAAACTTCCTAAGAGAATGGACAATTCACCAGTGGAACAGCCTGCCTTCAGAAATCGTGGGTGCTCCATCACTGGCTCTTTTTAAGAAGAGTCTAGAGTGACTTATCTGAAATAAGGTTCTCCTGCTTTGGCAGGGGGCTGGACTAGAAGACCTCCAAGGTCCCTTTCAGCTCATTCTATTCTATTCCATCTTGGAGCATGTTGGACCTTTGGTACCCATTTCTCAATATAATTTTCCCTCCTGGGCACATAGTTTTAGTGCTTTTCTTCTTAACTTTCCAACTAGGCATTCAACAGGTGCACCTGTTGAATCCTCTGATGGGATGCAGAAATACCTACAATGTTTTCCCAAAGGTGCTTTTTCAAAAGGCAGCTGGACTTCCTTTGTTTTCCTTGAAGTTGTTTTGCTTCTCATTCAAGAACAGAAGCAGCTTCTTGGATGAGAAGCAAAATGTCTTCAAGAAAAACAAAGGAAGTCCAGTTGCCTTTTGAAAAAGCACTTTTGGGACAATCATGACTGAGAATCTCCATAGACACCTGTAATGTTACCATCAAAATGGTTGTTGTTGTGGTTTTCTACAGGAGAATAAACTCTGCCCTTTCTATTTTACCTTTTAAATTTTCTGTGGATTCTTTTAGCTGTGTTGGATGAAGGGATTATGGGTTTTTCTTTTGCTTGTTTGCTTTGTTTCATTGTTCTTAGTCTGTAACATATTAATCCATCAAGTTCTCCCAGAATCCTAGGGTTCCATGGAGACCAGTCTGAAAAATTCCTGTTCTAGATGAATCCTCTGTCCAGGACAGGAGCTGATCACTTCTTGGCTTTCTTTAAAAGTGTTTCTCTCCTCCCCCCTCTCACTCTTTCTTTCCCTCTCCCTCCTCTCTCTTTCTTTCCTTCCCTCGCCCTCCCTCTCTCCTTCCCTCACTCACTGTCTCTCCCCTCTTCCCCCTTGCTTTTCCCTCTCTCCCTTCCCCTCCTCCCCCCATTTCCCTTTTGACAGAACAAAGAGTACATTTGCTGTGGTGGCTGTTTGAGAAAAATCAGTAAGAGGCATTCTTTCTAAAATCTGGGACCATGACAGCTTCTGCACAAACCAACTGATACCACCACAACAAAAACTACCATATTTTTTTAGATTTACGTTCTGTACTACATTCAGGAGATTGTTGTAGTCTACTTCTAGGTTAGTGAGACTGAGAGAGGTAACGAGTGGTCCAAAGTCATCCAGGGAGCTTCTGTGGCTGTGGAAAGACTGAGGATTAAAACTTAGTTTTCTCCAATATGTAGAGGTAAGCATGTTCCATCTCTGTGAGGTGCTGTAACTCTAACAATGTGCTAATTTCATTCGGAGACAAACTTATTGAGATAGCCTTGGCTGAAAGAAAGAAACTGATCTGAAGTGATCCAGGGAGCCTCCATGATTGACAGGGTACCAGAATCGAGGTCTCCCTGCTCCTTCTTTAATACCTTCACTGCTACTTCCAATTACATCCGTCCATTCAACATGGAACTATCCCCAACTGATGCATTTTTGTGTCATCAGAAGAGGTTCCCCTGTCGAGTTTTTTACAACTTGGAATATATGGTACAAATAGTTGCATAAAAAGGAGGTAAAGATGTCTAGTGAAACCGATTAAACAAACAACAAGGGAAAATGGAAATAAGGATAAATGTATATGTAGCTATGTATATATATATGTAAAGTAATATAATTAAATAAATATTGTATTGTAATTGTAATAATAAACAAAAAAAGTAAGGATTTAGGAAACAAGTTATAGATTTACTTGTAACAAATGACTTTAATTGACACTTAGAAATGTACACTGCTATGAAAACATNGTAACAAATGACTTTAATTGACACTTAGAAATGTACACTGCTATGAAAACATTGCAAAAATGTGAGAACATGTTTCTCTTATTTAAAAAATATATATATTTTGAAACTTTCAATAAACATATATAAAAAATTTTTTTTTAAAAAAGAATAGCTTCCCCTGTCACTTCCTGCCTGGGAGACAGTGGCTTCACCTTCCATAGAAACATTGCTTAGTTCAGTTCCAGCCTTTATTGCCATCCAAACAGACAAGTTTGATGCTGCTCCCCCCCCCCCCNTGCTCCCCCCCCCCCCCATAAGTCTGCTCAGCAATTTGAAAGCATCAACTGTTGAAATAGATGGCAAAGTCAAAGTCAGTGCCTTTCACCAGGAACTACTTTTTAGAAGCTGTTGAATATTTTTGTCACTTTCCAGAAAAGATATTTCTGGTCTTTCCTCACCTTCCATTATTTGGAAAATAAACTTTTCTTAAAATGTCTTTCTTCAGTAATATGCCTTTAAGAGCTTGGGGTAAGAGAAAGGTTTCCTTCAAGGCATTATTTGATATAAACTTATAGAGCTGACGAGTGATACTCCCATCGTAGATGTCTCTTCCTAATCATAATGATATCAAAATTACAAATTGCATGGAGCAAATGCTACTCACACATTGCATCCTGCACACATGTGCAGTGCTTAAGAGCAGAATTTACTCAAGGATGCAGGAAGTCCTCATTTAGTAATTGCTTTCTTTAGCGACCACTTACAGTTACAATGGTGATGAAAAAATAATTTTGGGACCAATCCTCACATTTATGACCTTCACAGGTCTGTAAAGCAAAGGAAAACTGATGTCGGATCCTAACTATGGTCATGGTTTCACTTAGTGACTGCTTTGTTTAATGACTGAGTTGCCAGTGCCAATTGTGATCAGTAAACTTGCATATACTTTGCTACTTTCCTCCCATGGACACCTATAATTCTCATGTTACTTGTTCCAGACCACCAGAAGTATCTATAGGAAGGCATTCTTGGTAGGCCTTGGACAACCCATGGACTCTGACCACACAATCATCTTAACTTGGTTACTTTCAAATGCATTACTGGCTTGCAAGATAAATTAAAACAAGGGTAACCCACTGATTTGGAGTCTCACAAAACCCTCACCCACAAAACCAAACCAAACCAAATGCAAGGTTACAATGAATCAAGAGGAGCATATCCTGTAATTGTAGCTGCTGGAGTTGTAACAAGATTGTCAAATGTGGGGAGGGAATACAAACCATCACACTTAACAATGAAAAACTATTCTGTTCATATAATAGATATACTCCTCAAACAAACTAGAGGATGACTTGAAGTGATGGGCTAAAACAGTGTCAGATTTCTGACAACACACTGTGCCACAAACTAGCAAATTGTGCTTCGCGACAAAATTATGTGATTGGCGTTAGGCTTTAGGGAGGAAAATAAGGGGAAAAAATTTCTGCCTCTGCCTACCAGCATTCATCAATATTCATCTGGCTAGTGTCCTGTCAGTGTGAGAGAGTTGAGGGCTGTTTGGAAACTGAAATGGTATTTGCTGTGTGAGCAAGGAGACAGCAAGGAGCTTGGGCGTGGCTTAGCTCAGCTGTTCTGCACCAAAGCTGCTTGGCGCTGTGAAAATAAAACTGAAACTGAAACTCCTCCGCTTGTGCTTTGTATTTGGAAGAGATTTCTTTTCAGGTGGGGAGGGGGAGTAGAACTCCTTAGCATCAGAGGGTGTTAATAATAATATACGAAATACTAATACTGTCAAGTGATGGGATTCAAAAACATTTACTACCGGTTCTGTGGGCGTGGCTTGGTGGGCATGGCAAGAGAAAGATACTGCAAAACCCCATTCCCTCCCCACCCCACTAACCTGCTTTCCAGATCCGTTCTCCTGTGCAGGGCAACAAAAGAAGACCCAGCTGATCAGCTGGGACTCAATGGGAGGCAGAGAATAGGTGGGGATGGGGTCAATCAGAGGCGGGATTTGCCAGTTCTCCAAACTATTCAAAATTTCTGCTACCGGTTCTCCAGAACTGGTCAGAACCTGCTGAATAGCACCTCTGGTCCAAGGGTCTCCAATCTTGGCAACTTTAAGACTTGTGGACTTCAATTCCCAGAATTCCTCAGCTTTTCTGGCTGAGGTCCACAAGTCACCAAGGTTGGAGACCCCTGTATTAGGGCACTTCATGACTTAGAAGGTTCTTTTTTGGCTACACCATGATAAATAAAAGGGGGGGGGACTATGGATGCATGTAGGTCAAGAGGTGTAGAAGGGTCAATGGGTCCTTTCCCATTGTAAGACACTCATCACAGTAGAGGCTCTTAGTTGGTTTGTGCCTTTGAGACCCTGGCAAGACCTGTGACCCCTTCTCAGAAAAATGTTTTTTTAATGCATAAAATAAAACACACATAGACAGAGTATTACAGGGGGAAGTAAGGAGGATCAAATTTGGGGATTAAATAATTTTTAAAAAATAACCATTATGTAATACAGGGATGTTTATTACCCCATTAAATCTGTAACAAGATCAGCTACATTTCAGTTAGAGGTTAGCCAAGATTGACGTTTTAATTTTTTCCCCATCCAAGTTCAAGGATCCTAGGTTAGCAATGCTGATGTTTAGGGCACTGAGAATTCATGAATGTAATAAAGCATAAGACAGGGAAAAGAACATTAGCTCCTAGAATGAACTACTGATTCAGCATCTTTAGAGCAAGGTTGGGCTCTGAGCAGCAGTTCTTTATTTATTTGAGGTATTTCCCACCTGTAATCCAGGAATTTGGACTATCGCAAACAGGCTTCATTCCTCTATTTTTTCCCCAGAACAACATCCCTGGTCTGAGAAAGAATGACTGCCCCAAAGTCACCTGGAAAATGTTCATGCCTAAACATTTAATTTGAGTCCCCAAGTCCTAGTTTGAAAAATGGAGATTAGCCAGTTCCATCTATGGGATATAAATTTAAATTACATTTAAATTAAAGTTGTACTGACGATGTTACCTAATTAGGCAATGAAAGTTTAACAAGCTTGGAGAACACCAAGAACTCCATAGTTCAGTACAGATATTCTATATCACATCTCTCTCCCTCCCTCCCTCTCTCTCTCTCTCTCTCTCCCNACCTCTCTCTCTCTCTCTCTCTCTCTCTCTCTCTCTCTCTCTCTCTCTCTCTCTCCCTCCCTCCCTCTCTCCCCTCTTGTACCCTTGCACCCTCCCTCCCTCTCATCTTAGGATCACTCCATGGGTAGCCTAACTTATGAGAAATGAATCCATTGGCCTTAATTGTGTGATTCTTTGCTTATAAGGCATTTACCATTTATATTCCCAAGGATGCTATGCATACCTCCTATTCTTAGCATCTCTTTTGGGGATCCTGGGCTGGTGAGGTGAAAGTTTCATACCTTCTTATTTTGGGGCAAATTTGTTTGATAATTTATTTATGGAATTATTTGTAGGCTGCCCCTTTCAACCCAAGGCTTGGGGTGATTTGGAATGAAATGAAAATAGCAATCAAGCATATCAGCTGGGCAACCTTTGATCCATTTAAGAGTACAGATAGATAATTTCTACGTGGCCCTGGCTTACATTATCTGATTTCTTGAACCTCTCACCGTTGGCAATTGGCCCTTGGAGAGGGATTGCTGGGTATGGAGAGTGGGTGGGGGAGAGAAAGGTTCCAAAAAAGTGAAGATGGCAGCCATGACCATGCAATCAGAGCCAGCATCTTGACTTTTCTCCCCATCCAACTCCACATGATGTGCTCCCAATTTAGATGCATTTGAAGATAGAGAGAGGTGACTTTGAAAAAGGAAGTAGTGGTAATTAGCAACGCTTGACTGACACCAAAGAAAGTAAGTGATCAGAATGGGAGTTGACTTAGCACATATGTATTCAGGATTGGAGTATTAAAGCATTTTGGCTGTGCATGGTAATTTCAATTAACTGTGCATATGAAAGCCATTGAAAGCTAAATCCCTCTGCAGTCAATTGATCTTTTGAAAACATCTGTCCACTGCTACCATCACTACCCCTACACTCAAAGTCCATAGTTAAATAGTTGATTGGACATCTTAGGAATATCAGTGGAGATTCTTAATTATCCAGATCATAGTTGTCCCAAAGATTCTTTTCCAAAAGGCAATTGGATTTTCTTGGCTTTTTGCTTGAAAATTTCTTGCTTCTCATCCAAGAAGTTTCTTCAGTTTTGAATAGAATCAGCTTCCTGGAGAAGAAGTAAAACATTTTCAAAGGAAAAAACCCAAGAAAATCCAGTTGTCTTTTGGAACAGCACCTTTGGGACATCCTAGGAACAAAATTCTTCTCTGCCATCTTTCCAGAAAAAGACTAATGGATTGAATATTAATTCATGTTAGAGTAGACCCACTCGAGATTTCAGAAGTCTCTCTTCCAAGAGCCACAACATCTTAATCCAACAGCATAATAACACTTTTATAGGAAACAATGATCTTTTCATGAATCTCTCTTTCTGCCTAATGTTAGAGTCAGATCAGTGATAACANACACTTTTATAGGAAACAATGATCTTTTCATGAATCTCTCTTTCTGCCTAATGTTAGAGTCAGATCAGTGATAACACATTGCTGTGCCCCGGAGCCAGTCTTCATCCTTTCAGACATCACCCAAGCTGTAGGGAACATTTTGTCCTCAACTTGAAATGAACAAGGAGCTTTTCTTCCCATTGGTCCAAGACAGATGCCATCATATCATTTCAGAGATCCTAAGCAAGGATCTAAGGATTCAGAGATCCTAAGCTTAGGACCAAGTTCCATTGCAGTTTTCATCTTTCCTTTCCTTTCCTTTCCTTTCCTTTCCTTTCCTTTCCTTTCCTTTCCTTTCCTTTCCTTTCCTTTCCTTCCCTTCCCTTCCCTCCCCTCCCCTCCCCTCCCCTCTTTGTTGTTTTTACTGTAAGTACACTGAGAGCTTAAGCACTGCACTTAAATTCCTTGTGTTTCCAATCACATCTGGCCAATGAAGAATTCTATGCTATGCCATGCCATGCCATGCCATTCCTGACATAGCGTAAATGATAATGTCTCCAGACATGTAGAAATGGAAATAACAGGATCAAAAGAAACTTAAAGTCTTCAACCTGGTTTCTGAATGCTGACAATTTTAAAATGAGTGGATTTCATCTTCCAGAATTCCCCAGCCAGCAATCTTTTTTATTACATGATGGACAGCTCAGAATGAAATTACCCTGATTGTACTTTTAGATTATGCTTTTTAAAATTCTTCATTATTACTAATGTTGATCTAGGTGCTTGTACATATTTAAAAGATTTATATGTATATGCATTACATATTATATTGTATGTATTACAAAGTAATCTTGGGCAGCTAAAGGAAAGGCCTGAATTTTACATTGTTTTATAAATTAAAAGAAAATTTTTATAAAATGATGTAGTACTGGTACATTACACCAGAAAATTAACTAGAATGTAGAAATACTTCAAATGTAAGTTGGAAATATGGGCAGCATAAAGGGTCATTTTTGCCATAACTGGTGAACTTTTGAAAAATTTGGGTTAAAATACACCACATTGTAATGCTAAGAATTTTAAGTATTAGTGTTCAATTGACACCAGAACTATTCTTGCTGTGAGTTGTATTGTTTTTGTTCTCTTGAAGATTTCTGTAACAATAATTATCTGAATCTCCCTGCTTCTGTTTCTGCCTTTATCTACTAACACCTATAGTAAAGATAGTGTTAGTTAGATAGTGTTAGTGATAGTTTGTGCTTCTTGTTTGAACTACTTCAAAGGGCTGACAGAATGAAATGATTGTGGAGCATCTAACAATTTGTAGGATAAAGTTATTTTATGACTGAAGGCGAATATATGTGTCCCAGGATAATGTTGCAGGATTCAATCTGGGTCAGTCACTGGGACAAGAGGTTTGTTTTTCCAATCTTTCAGACTTGTGCCGGAGCCCATCCCCAGGGAACTTCTCTCTAGCAGAGGGTGTACTGCAAAAAAATTGATCCTGCAAAAATCGTTTTAAGACTGTGGCAAAAGCACTTAGGCCCCCAATTACCTGTGTATATTCCAACCAGCCTCTTTACTGAAAATAACACATAGTATTATTAGAAGTAATAATCCCACATGGCAATGGAACATGCATTCCTGTTGGAAATTGTGCCTGTGGGCTTTTGAGTTCTGAATGGATTTGTCCATGGGGGGAAGTGCTTTTCCCTAGGAAAAATGCTGGAATATGCTACATTCTCATGCTGATTAGACTATTGGCTGGCAAGATAGCATGGAAGAAAGATACCCTGCCAGGTGGATTGCAACTGTTAGAAGAAGGAAGATCTTTTGAGCAATCTGTCAATAGCCAATGACAATGAAATATTGTTCAGTGGTGTGGATTCAATTAAATTGGCTCAATGTTTCCTTCTCTCTCTTACTCCTACTGAGGGACTTGCTATCTTCCTGCCATGACTGGATGCAGTTTTCTTTGCCAAGAATAATGTGTGTGTTGTGTGTGTGTGTGTGTGTGTGTGTGTGTGTGTGTGTGTGTACACGTACACATGTGTGTGCAGGTACAAGCCAATTTCAGTCTGTATTGACTGCTGGTAGTTTCCTGGAGAAATCTCTGCAGTTTTCTTGGAAAGTTTTTGAAAGTGGTTTGCATTTTCTCATTGTTAGGGTTGGGAGAAAGGAACTGTCCAAAGGTGATCCAGCTGGCTGCTGTGCCTGAGGCAGGACTAGAATTCACATTCTCCTGGTTTCTAGCCTGCCCCTCCCTTCCCTGTGATGCAGGTAAGTGCAGGGTCTGCATGGAGACTCTGGGAGAGGGAAAACTGGCCTTCTAGAAGTCCAGAAATGGGCCGGTTTCCAGCTTCTGGTGGGCCTCCAGAGCCTGGGGGAGGCCGTTTTCACCCTCCCAGAGGTCTGGGGGAAGCCTCTGGACCCTTGGGAGGGTGAAAACAGCCTCCCTTGGGCTCTGGAGGTCCACCAGAAGCCAGAAACAGGAAGTTCCAATAGGCCATGCCTACCATGGCCATGCCCACCCATGAACCGGTTGCTGGGATTTTTGAATCCCACCCCTGGACAGAATGCTGAAGAGGAAGGAAGGAAGAATGGAAGGAAGGAAGGAAGGAAAAGGATAAAAGAAAAGAAAGAAAGAAAGAAGGAAAGAAAGAAAAAGAAAGGAAAAGAAAAGCAAAAAGAAAAGCAAAAGGCAACTACAGGAGAAGGTCAGTCTGACTCCTACTGGCCATTTCTAGAGCAGGTCCCTGGTTACATTTGGGATGTCACTACGATTTATTTATTATACAGTATCTTGCAAATTTGAATTGCCTAAGGCCAGAAATACAGGCATGTCCTTTTCTTGTTTAAGATGAGATGTGTCACATTTTTTTCAGGATGAAAGCTACCCTTACCTTAAGTTTCTAGATCAGAGGAACAACTGAGACACATACTTTTCTTTTTGACACTGTTGTATTCTGTAGTAGCCGCTTCAAAAACTACAGTTTTACGATAACTTTTGGAGGTCTCTAGGTAAAATGATCTGTACCATTTGGGTCTGAATGCTGAAAAGCTCCAACTGGGCCAGAGAGGCTAACAGAAGATGGACATTTGTGAACAACTTCTGCTTAAGCCAATGGTGGGATTCAATTTTTTTCACTACCGGCTCTGTGGGAGTGGCTTGGTGGTCATGGCAGGGGAAGGATATTGTAAAATCTCCATTCCCTCCCCAGTCCTGGGGGAAGGGTACTACAAAATCCCCATCCCCTCCCTGCTCCACTAACCTGCTTTCCAGCCCCGTTCTCTTGTGCAGGGCAACAAAAGAAGAGCCAGCCAGTCAGCTGGGACTCAGGAGGCAATGAATAGATGGGAGTGGGGCCAGTCAGAGGTGGTATCTGCCAGTTCTCCAAACTACTCAAAGTTTCCGCTACTGGTTTTCCAGAACTGGTCAGAACCGGCTTAACACCACCTCTGGGTTAAGCCTTTCTAGTGGGAAAAAAAAATCATTGGAAAAGAATGATGATGAAAACAAGAAGAGCGAAGGAGGGGTGGCAGGAATTGCAATGCCATTCAGCACAGCTGGTTCTTGATCTCCTTGACTCTCAATTATGTAAATAATAAAGAAAAGCGAGAATAAATTATGCAAACTTAGATACGGTTGCCTAATTACACAGGTTATACAGGTTATGGCATGCAAATTTTCCTAGGGCCTGATTAGAATTTTGTGTATGTGTGTGTGCAAAGCAATCAGCAAGCAGGCCACAACAGCTTCGGAGTGTATTTTAAAAAACTCATTAAACCCCCCACCATTGATCAACTGCCTCTTCTACTTTGCTCAGAGTAGCTTCTCATATCTCTCCTATTTTCATATCTCTCCCAAATGTTATTCTATGGGTTGAGTGGGCTTGACCCTGCTACCTGGCAAATACCAGACCCAGGCAAATGGGCCATGCTGTCTCTCTGACCAGATGGCCCCTATTTAAAAGCCAATGTTATAAATTAATGAGCCACAACCATGTAATTAAAAGCCTACTCCTTTTACATATGGTCCAAGTGTACTACAGCTTTCCTCCAGACATTGCAGGTGCTCCAACACTGGAGGCTTTTAAAGAAGAAATTGGACGACCATATGAAATAGTATAGGGTTTCCTGCCTGAGCAGGGGGATGGTCTAGAAGACCTCTGAGGTTCCTTCCAAATCTGTTATTCTGTTACAATAACCCTTGAATGTGGGGGTGGCCCATAGGAGTCATGCTATTAGTGATTTGGTTTTAAAGGACAGGAAGGCAATGAATCTGTGCAAGCTGGTACCGAACATTTTGTCTTGAAAAAAACCATGTTCCATATTGACACAAGGGTGTTGATGGAAATAATGGTCATGCTGTGTTCCTCTGTTACTTCTGGAAGTAACATCATGGAACGTGATCAGAAACATCCAAATGGCATTTTATTTGGTCTTGAAGACACCAGTGAAACAGATGATATCACCAAAGTTCGCAACATCATAAGCAACTCCAATACAACAAACATCTCTCCTGAAGATATCATTAAAATAACCAGAGATGGCCCTGAATTCAAATACAATGAAGGCTCGGTGGCCCCAAGATTTTGTAGAGTTGTTTGCAAAAATGAGTCTGGCAAATGGATATTCATTCATACAATAAATGCCATTGTCAAAAAACAAACTTCACTCAAGACCACACTTATCCGTACTGCAAAGAATCTGCTCCTGTGAACTCTGCACAGAACTCAAAAAACATCTAGATAATGGAGAGAAGGACCTGTACATTGACTACCGTACTGATTGTATCAGAAGTTTGTCACACAACCCACAACTCAGCAACCAACCCTACTTCATCCAATACACCAACACCCAAAACGAGGCACACATGCCACTAACTACCTCAATTCCAACTACAACTGGCCTTAAATGCAAGCTACTCAATGCAAGAAGCCTTGTAAATAAAATACCTGAATTTCTCCTCTTACTAAATACGGCTAAATTGACATTCATATTTGTCTGTGAAACAATTGGCTCAATGCATCCTCCCTGATTCCATTACCACAGTAAGAGACTATCATGTTTACCGACCAGATCGTGAAATCTGTAGAGGATGGTGATGTTGCTAACTTCTTATAAAAAGTCCTTACATCTAAAAAAACATCCAAGTTACCCAGGAGCTTGCTATTCCTGAGACCATCGTCTGTGAACTGTCCTTAAATATCACATTTTGGTTCTTACTACCTTACAGAGCCCCTGATTATTGACATTGAACATTGTAAACCAAGCTAAAGTTCACTACTAACATGGGCAACATCCTGCCCATACACTTTTATCTTCTTGATGACTTCAATCTAACCTCATATTAACTGGACCCTAAACGAATGTAAAACTGAACACACACATGCAACCTTCTACAATACAGTAACAAATCTGGGACTAGAACAGCTAGTAACCAACAACACTGGACTTAACAACTGCCTCAATCTCATCTTCTGCAATAGTTTGAATTCAATTTATGGAATACAAATTAAAGAACCTTTTTCCAACAGTGACCACAGCATGATTGACTTTTGTCTCAATATACATCCTAACAAAAATCACCATAATGACAGGATCCCCAATTATAACTTCAAAAAAGGCAACTATGATCTCATAGACAGCATCTCTCATCTCTTGATGGCAAAATTCTATTCACTGGATGCAATACTGTTGAAGACCATTACAACATATTTCTACTTGAAGTCAAAAGAATCATCAAACTATATGTACCATTAACAACTCCCAAAACCAGGAAAAACAAATTACCCAAAACAATAAGGAAGCTCCAATCCAAAAAGAAATCACTTTGGCGGAAAAACAAATCTGATCACGTTGACAACTTCAAAAGCCGATACAAAAATTTATGCCACCAGATTAAGACTGAATGCACCAATTATCACATTAAACAAGAGGAAAACCTTCTACACACTAATTTCCACCCATGCTTTCTACAATTTGTTAAACAAACAAACTGACTCAAGGTCCATCCCAGCCCTGATAGGGCCTAATGGTAAAGACGGCAACAACGACACTATTAAAGCCAACCTTTTTTAACACATTCTTTGGCTCAGTATTTGTAAACAGCAATGGATCATGCTCAGTATTTCCTAGTTGAACACAGACAATGACAATGATCTAATACATATTGATTTTACAGAAGACAATGTTGAAAAAGCACAATGCAATTTCAAACCTATCTATGGACCAGACGGAATGTGTGCCTATTTTTTAAAAAGGCTATCAACTGCCATAGCCGAACCTCTAAGCATGAGCTTTGACAAATCTTCAGGACCAGTTCCTTGCCAAAACTATGGTCACAAGCCACGTCATCCCCATCTTCAAAAAGGGAGACCCCAGCCTAGTTGAAAATTACAGATCAATCTCCTTATGCTGCGTCATCTGTAAAGTCATGGAATCAGTTACATGACAAACTACTCCAAAAACTAAAATCTTATGGTATCTCTGGATACCTACATAAACTGGATAGAAGCATTCTGTCAAACAGACAACAAATGGTCAAAATTGGGAGCGTCCTATCAAATTCTGTACCTGTCAACAGTGATGTCCCCCAAGGCAGTGTTCTTGGACCACTCTCTTCATACTTTACATAAATGACCTCTGTGATCATATCAAGAGCAACTGCATTCTCTTCGCTGATGATGTAAAGCTATTCAACACCACAGACAATACTGCTACCCTTCAAAAAGACTATGTCAGAATGGTCAAACAAATGGCAACTTCAAATCTCAACAAATAAATGCTCTGTCTTACATCTTGGCAAAACAAATCAGAAAATAAAATACAAGCTGAATAGTCAAGACCTTGTTGATGACCCAAATTTTGTCAAGGACGTTGGAGTACTCATCCTCAAATTATCTAAGTGCTATATCCCACTGTAGCTCACAAGCCAAAAAGGCATTAAGAGTTGTTAACCTAATCTGTGTAGCTTTTTCTCCCGGTAATATCACTCACTAACAACAGCATACAAAACATTTGCTAGACCAATACTTGAATACAGCTCATCAATCTGGAACCCGCATTACATATCTGATATTAATACAATGAGAAAGTCCAGAAATATTTCACAAGAAGAGTTCTCCACTCCTCTACTTATAGCAGAATACCTTATGCCACCAGACTTGAAATTTTAGACCTAGACAACCTTAAACTATGCCGCCTTCAGTTCGATCTAAGTATAGTTCATAAAATTATATATTGCAATGTCCTACCTGTCAATGAATACTTCAGCTTCAACCACAACAATACAAGAGCACACAATAATACAAACTCAAGGTAAACTACCGCAAAACTTGATTGCAGGAAATACGACTTCAGCAAGAAGAGTGGCAATGTACTGGAATACCTCTACCTGACTCTGTGGTTTCTTACCCAAACCCCAAAAACTTTAACCTTAAGACTGTCTACTATTGACTTCACCCCTTTCCTAAGAGGTCTGTAGGGGGCGTGCATAAGTGCACCAACATTCCTACCATCCCTGTCCTATTGTTTCTTTCTTTTTTCTTATTCATATCCATTTCATGTATTCATAACCATGTTTATACTTATATCTGTTGTCTAACAATTGTTGAAAAAATAAAATAAATAAATAAAATAAAAGGTGTTCCTCTCCATTATGGGATACACACACACACACACATGCACAGCCTTCCCCAGGGTGCCTGATGAAAGAGAAACCACTGCTTACCATCAGCTACTCCATGACTTCTTGGACAGATCTTTACAAATTTAGCATTTCCATCCTTGATTGGAAAGAGTAATCAAGATTTACCCCAAGCAAAAAGAGTTTACTATAGTTGCATCTGGATCTACCATTAAAATGTCCATACCAATATGTACACATAATTAAGGATAAGAATATGGATAGAAGAAATGGCAGTATCTCAGGTCTGTGCAGGTAGTAAATTATCTTGCTGGACTCTGCCTGTTTTTAAATTTCAATGGACTTATGTATCAAACAGATCTGTATGCCACGGCAATCAGAAACAGCTTTTGACAACTCATGTAGAAAAATGCAGTATTAAACAAATCCCATAAAAACTTAAACAACACAATCACTCTATAAGAATAGCAAGAAATTAAAGCTGGCAACAACAACTTAGAACAGGGGAAGGTTCTCCTCACCCAAACTGGATATTTGTGGAAAAGTAGCAAAGATTGTGGTTTAATTGGGAAGAATTCTGTGTTCCTTCCTGGCCCAGTTGAGCCAAAAATTTCATGTATGCAGAAAAGTGGCAGTCAGCAAACCTTTCCCTTATTTGCTAGCTTTCTATGTGCAATTGGGCAGGTCCTTCAAACATGTAAGCCTAGGTCTACAGCCATGCTCCAAAATGTCGATACCAAAATGTACTTTACCCCTCCAATGATCAATGGTGCTTAAACATGAGGTTGATTAAAAAAAACTTCTCCAAGGCTTTATTTAGTCTCGTGTGTCCTTGCTAAAATACATGGCAGATAGCCAACTGCTCTTGTACTGGTTCTGCTAACAAGGCTTTTAAAGGTAATAATGAACATGTGAGTCAAAGGGCAAAAGAGGAACAGAAAAGCCCTGGGCGGAGTTTGGAAAATAATGTGGCTGAGCCAGAGCTAGGTAGGGTGTGTGTGTGCCCTAGCAGTGGGCAGCCCTCTATTTATGGGGAAAGAGGCTGCAACCTGTTCTGAGCAAAGGTATCAAGTCATATAACTTCTAGGGGGCATCAAAGAGATAACCCTAATTCTTTGCTGCTCCCTATTGGCCATCTGATTTTTCTGCAGACTAGATTTGCAGACTATTCTGGGAGACAAACCATTTAGGGAGAGAAATTATTTCCCAATTTGTACCTCTATTTATTAATTAGGGACATGCTGATTTTACATTGGTCCGGGTAATTTTAGCTTGCCATGCATTTTCTTTTTCAGAGCTCGGCGTCAAAACTTCCTGACTCATCTAGAGTTGATTGTCTCTGAGATCCTAACTTTGAACTTTGGGGTCCTAACTACCTTCCTCCACAGGATTCCAGATTCTCTTCTTCCTAACTGGGGCTTAGAGCTGCTAAGAGGGACCCATTGAAAGGAAAAGCAGAGCAGAGCAGAGATGTGCTCCATTGCTTTAACAGCAGGCCTGATGGAAGTTACTTAGCATCTGAATGTATTAAGCATCTGGAGAAGAAGGCAAATTGAGGAAAGAGAGGAAATTGTTATACGGTGACAAGCTATGCATGTCAATTTCTGTTGGAATCAAACCCAGGATTCAAACCCAGCTATTATGTGTGCAGTGGCAAAATTCTGTGTTGCTGCAATGTCTACTAGAAAAAAAATGGTTACAGAATTATAGCTGTCAATTTGTGACAATTTTTGGAGATAGAACAAACTTTGGAAAATGATATTTATTGGGTCTCCACTCATATAAACCAGGGAGTGCCCCTAACTGTTTGAGAACATGTATTTTCTTAAAAGATGTTTTATCCACTATTAATGTATTATAATGTATCAGTATTTTTAATATATATATTGTAAATAGTGATATCTATTGCTGGTCTAAGACCGTAATAAATTTATATTCCATTCTTCAATGCTGTTGGAGAAGAGTGGGGAGCCCTTCGCTCTGGGCCGAAGATTGGAGCTAACTGAAAAATTCAGAGCACCCCTACAGAAACAGAACATCTTTGCTGACATCTAGACATCATCTAGACATCATCTAAACATCATCTTTGTTGATATCTGGATTTCTGCAGGCCAGATCTGCTAGCCCTCATGATGAGTATCCTGTATGATATCTCATTTTTCAATTTCTCACCTAATTTTCTTTTTTCCATCTTTGTTCAGGTGTGAAAGACTCACATGGGACCTTCTCCAAAGATTCAGTGGAGGACTAGGAGGTCAGGAAAGGACAGAAAAATGGACCAAGTATGAAAAGGAAGGAGCTCAACATTCTGTTCTCCTTGGATACTAATGTCTAAAACATGTAATCTTTCATCAAATGGAATGAGAAGGGGAAGAGAAAAACACAACATTAATTACTGAGCTTTCCTCTTCCTTAACTTTGAAACAAATAGAGGAATCCTGGCAGAGTTAACAGGATGTCCATCATCCATGTTTTTGTTGCATGTCCCACCACTAAAGCAATTGCTCAAAATGAAGATGGGCCTTTTCTTCTGAAGGCCACTCAGTGGCTTCATTTCTACAGAATTTTAGGTGGACAGAAAAAACTGGATGTTGTCCTCTGTCTGAAGACATGACTCTGAAAGACCTTCCTATCACTCTGGCTTGTCTAAGAAATGTTTGCTTCTAATCATCATTTTAAAAAAGGACACCTTGGAAAAGGGAAGTGATTTATGGACCTGCTTAAATCAGCCAGGAAAAGGGCAAATTAGGAAGAAGCACACTCAGAGGTGGCATTCAGCAGGTTCTGACGAGTTCTGGAGAACTGGTAGCCGAAATTTTGAGTAGTTCGGAGAACCGGCAAATAACCCCTCTGACTGGAGATTTTATAGTATCCCTCCTCTGCCATGCCCCCCAAGCCACACCCACAGAACCAGTAGTAAAAAAAAATGAATCCCACCACGGAGCACACTCCCTTGTCTTCCTCTGTTGCAGGCTGAACCAGAAACAGGACTCATCGGTAACTTCGCTTCGTTTGGATTTGGCCGTACCCAGTCCTAGATGGAGGGTCAGCAAGGTTTGGGTCAAGGTAGCAGGATTGCCTACCATATGAGAGAAACACCTGTAAAAGGGAAGCAATTTTCTAGCCTGGGATGAAGATGTTATTCACTGGGAAACTGCAAATGTACATGAATGGTTGCCTAGCAACCATGAAATGCTCTTTTCTGAAGAATCTCTTTCTTTCTCCTTTCTTCAAGGGAGAGGCATCCATTGCAATTAAGTGCAAGGCAGGACATTGAAGCACAAGCACTCAGGAAGTGTAGAATGGTGGAGGAGATCAAACATCCATCTGATGCCCAAAAACAGGACAGTTTCATTGACAATCAGGTTAGGCTGGTTAGATTTGAGCCAGAGTTCCTTAATCTACAACAAACCTGAATGGGACCAAGATCTGTCTTTCTTAAAGGATGCTTGCTTGTTTCTTACAATACCCTTGATTGCCCGAGAGCAATTTTCTCTTTCCAAATTGTGGGATGCATTTATTTTACGCTATAATAATAGCAAACCATTTGCTAGCAAGTGAGAATTGGTGGGATCATGAAGCAGAGAAACTGATATAAAATGAAGAAGCTAAAGTGCTTTTTGGTACTTTAGAATTGAAATAGACAAGCACCTGCCACATAACACCTCCAGACTTAACAATTGCCAATAATAAAGATATAAAAGTCTGGATAGTGGACATTGCAATGCTTGGAGATAGTAGAATAGAATAGAAAATAGTGGAGAAGATAATAAAATGCAAAGACTTGCAAATAGAATGATTGTGGCAAAACAAAGATAGTCGCAATAGTAATAGGCACAATCCCAGAATAACTGGAGCACCACTTGGAAACTTTAGGCATTGATAAAAGCACCATCAGTCAGTTGCAAAAGGCAGCTTTATTTGGAAAAGCTTACAACCTGCGACAACACAGGTAGCCCTTGATTTATGACCACAATTGAGCCCAAAATTTCTGTTGCTAAGTGAAAGATTTAAATGAATTTTATACCCCATTTCTTGTCCCTTTCTTGTCCCTGCTATTAAGTGAATTCCTGAAATTATTAAATTAGTAACATGGTTGTTAAGTGAATCTGGCTTCCCACTGACTTTGCTTGTAAGAAGGTCGGGACACTAAAACTGTCATAAGTACATGCCAGTTTCCAAGCAGCTGAATTTTGATCATGTGATCATGTGTGGACGCTGCAATGGTCTTAAGTGTAAAAAATGGCTGTAAGTCACTATTTTCAGTGCCGTTGTAACTTTGAACAGTTACTAACTGAACTGTTAGTTGAGAACTACCTGTATTTTTAACACCATCAAACAACTACTGCCTATTCCAGGTCCTTTGGAAGGACTTGAGATAAGTGGATAAAAGTGACAAATCCAATCTAAACATTGGCCTGGCTGTGTGATGAACTCTAATAATTATAAGGCAAAAGAAGGCAATGATAGTCCCAATCTAATAAGCACTCTGGATACAATCCCAAAACAACTGAAGCACCCCCCTGAACACCACTGGCATTGACAAACATCACTATTGGTCAGTTGCAAAAGGCAGCTTTATTTGGAACAACTGTCATCTTGCAACATCCTGCAGCAATATTTTTTTTAACAAACAACAATTACCTATCCCAGGTTAATAAGTGGATAAAAATGCAAAATTCAGTCTAAAGGTCCTGTCACACTGCCCAACGGATGCAAAACGTTTGTAAAAAGAACACAGCGGACGAGAAAAATGTTCCATCCGTTGTTATCCGCTCTCAAAAGGGGCAAAAATTTGCATAAACAGAACGGATAACACGGAAAGGAATTGACGGGGGGAGGACGCAGAGCGGATGGAAAGCGGATGCAGAACAGAAGCATCCTTTTGCATCCTCTAGGCATCCTCTAGACATCCTTAATATCCGAGATAGGTCCCCTCTGCGAACGTTTTTTCCGTTTTAAATGCTTTCTTTGCGATCTGCATCTGCTTTCATCCTTTCTCCGTCCGTGCTACTAACGCTGCGCCTCCGTTCCGCTTCCTCCTTGCATCCGTTTACTGCTGGAACGGATTTGAGTTGTGCGGATACGCAGCAGATGCCTAGCGGATATAGCGGATGCGTAACGGATGCAGAATGGATGCCTAGCGGATGCAGAACGGACGTGTTGGATACATTTTCCGCTCAAAAGTTTTGAGCAGTTCAAAACTTTCTGAGCGGATGAAACGTCAATAGACGGATGCTGGACGGATAGAGAGGAAGCAAAATGGAGGCAGTGAGTACAGAACAGAAGCATCACGTTAACCAACGGATGGCAAGTGTTTTTCTCCGTTTTACATCCTCTTTCCATCCGTTGGTGCAGTGTGACAGGGGCTTAAACATCTGGCTGACACTTCAGTGAACCATAATAATCATAACAGCAGAGCACGGTCAAGATATTAGCCATGACTTCACAATCAGAGTCCTCCCTTTTTAAATACAGGCAACTTGGATAAAAAGGATAGAGTTTCAATGGTATAACTGCAGCTCTGATCTTTGTCTTTTGATGCTCAGCTCCCTCATATCCTCTTGATAATAACCACCAAGTTTCTGAAAATTGTAGATGTTTTTATTACCTTTTCAGATTTGACAATAGTCAGGAAACAAATTCTTTGAATATATAGATAATTTTTTTTTAACCCAGGAAACCATTGATATGTTCAACGCTATCAGGAATAGTGGATGACATATAGCTAAGCTATGTTAGAGCTCATCACTGACATGGCACAGAAAACATGGCATATAAGTGGCTTTTAAAAACCACTAATTAAATAGGTGTAATTATAGAAAGCTTTAATCAGCTCAGTCACTAAGCTAGGAGCTATGTTCCAGCAACACACTAAGCTTATATAACTTTAACTTGGTTAACTTTCACTTTCATAAATATATAGTTTTGTGTCTTGGGTTAGTCCAGGGCTAGCAGGTTAAACAATTCCAGAAAATGAGTTAAGTCATGAACTAAGTTTAAGTGTGATACATGAATGTTTTGGTGTGTCTGTATGTTGATGCCCTCCCATTTTTGCAGCTATTTTCCCTATTTTAATTTTTTTAATTTATTTGATTTCTACAGGTAGTCCTTGATTTATGATCAATCATTTAGTGACTGTTCAAAGTTCCAATGGACTTCTCCAGGAGCTACTTATAAGCCAGTTCCAAAATTCGACTGGACAAACCTCTTAAATCATGTGACCACATGTTGAGTACTCAGCAACTGACTGGCATTTATGGCCATTTGTAGCATCCTATGGCCACATGACCATGTTTTATGACATTTTTTTTGAAAAGTGACCCTTTGCAGGTATTCAGCAAAAATGGCCTATAGCAATGGGTTTGCTTTTTGATTGCT
Source organism: Laticauda laticaudata (assembly GCA_004320025.1). Taxonomy (NCBI): domain Eukaryota; kingdom Metazoa; phylum Chordata; class Lepidosauria; order Squamata; family Elapidae; genus Laticauda; species Laticauda laticaudata. The sequence goes on along the minus strand of BHFT01020392.1, from coordinate 24,786 downwards.
GCACAATAAGTCATAAAGTTGGTTTGAGATAAGTTTTTACAACCCTTGTGATATACCACTGCAATGGGCAGTTCCATTGTAGTCATAAATTGAGGACTACCTGTATAGCCAGTTGTCCATCTCAACTAGTTACAAATATAGCGTTTGATTTGAACTACACATTCTATGCAACAGGAAACAAATACTGAATGCAGATTTTGGAAGATGAAAAGTTGCAATCTCTAGGCTATTCTCAAGCATATCATATTCCCTCCACCCCCAATAATTTCCTTATGCTCCACCATGAATATCAGCTCTAGATTTTAAAAAAGGAACTATTTAGTTTGGATTGCCAGAAAAACTTGCTTAAAAGGAAACAGAAGATACAAATCTACAGGATAAAAATTGCAGCAGCTAATTTATATGCATCAAAGGCAAATTTTATATATGTAGATCATGTTCACTGCAAATATTTTGCTTGGCACTAATCAAGATAGCAACCTCATTTTCATTTTTAAAAATGTTATTTTAAGAGAAATAGAAATCTGATTACAGAGCTTGCATGCAGCATTATCATTACTGCCTGGGCCTCAAAGAATCCTGACATGTGACCATGATCCAGTGGTCAAAAAGGAGTTGAGGGATGAGAAGGAGTAACAGAATCACTACCTTGAGTTAGGATCAAGATGTGCTTTGTAGCCATGGTTAACTTTCTGTAAATGGGTAATACTTCCCCATGCCAACCATAATGCTGTGAAAATGCCCCTAACAGGGTATCAAAGTCTTAAGTGTGACTAAATTCTCCCCTAAGGAATTCAGATGACCATCCAGGGCTGCTAAGGTATGACTTTTGCATCATGGTATCAACAAAGGGGAGAAAGTAAAAGGTTTGGTCCATTGGGCAGCCTTTGGGGATTATGAAATCTTCTCTCCTCTCCCCCTACCCTCGGGAAGTGAGGTCAGTTCCATGTCTCTTAACAAGTCCTACAAGATCTGTCTATGCCATTAGCCAGGATTGTTCTAGGGAATCAGGGAGTTTGTGAGATGGTTCTCTTACTGTGGCTTATCTTACTTATCATTCAGAGTCACTTTTTTCATAGAAATTTGATAAATAAACAAATAAATAAAATTATATAAGGAAAAAAATGAATGTCCTGGAGTTAAGAGACTCTTTGAGGCATCTAAAGCTTTCACAGAAGAAAACTCTTTGGCAAAAGATGGAAACTAAGGGGTCAAAGAAAGCAAAAGGTTTGAGATATTTGGTTCCACTCTGTGGATTTCTGAAGCATACTGAAAGAATACTGTAGGAAATCCATGTGATTCAAGAGTTGGTGGTGCCCAGTCCTGGCTGAAGAGATTCAGCAAATATCTCCTCAGCCATCAGGACCAGAAACTTTAAAAAGAAAAGAGCTTCAGGATTTTGTACACATTCTGTCCCAAACACGTGGTTTCAAGATTCCGTTCATTCCGTGAACTCCAACAAGCAGTGAAAAATTGTGATGAAAACCCCTTAATTTTACAACATATGGACAAACTTAACCACAGTTTCATGTAGGAAATGGTGAGCATCCTAGATATCTAAGTCCAAAAATTCTAGAGAATTCCTAGAAGCCTGACACCTAGACAAATCAGCCATCAAAAGTCACATAGAGATAAACGACATTTACATACTGTTCACAAGAGACAATCAATTAGCCAAAAAGGAACCAGAAAGACCAAAACACCTCCTCACTAGCAATCAACACTCACACGAGCAGAGATTACCCCCAAGATTAATACTAGACCAACAATCAAAGCAAACTATACCCCAATGAAGGAATCACCAATTTAGACAAAGTAACAGTAAACAAACAGCCTAATCAAGGAACCACTGAGAACATTCAGACCAAAAACTGATGAGACAAACCACTAGTATATAAAAAGAGAGCAAATTCTACTCCTTTAGCACTGATGATGTTTCCTAGATGGGTAATGAAATGTCTGCAAGAGAACATAGAACATCATCAGAGTTGGAAGGGACCTTGGAGTTCTTCTAATGCAACTCTCTGCTCAAGCAGGAGACACTCTATACCACTTTAGACATATGGCTGTCCAGGCTCTTCTTAAAAGCCTCGAATGATGATGCACCCACAACTTCTGGAGACAGACAGTTCCACTGGTTAATTGTTCTCACTGTCAGGAAATTTATCCTTGGTTCTAGTTGCTTCTCTCCTTGGTTAGTTTCCACCCATTGTTTCCTGTCCTGCCCTCTGGTGCTTTGGAGAATAATTTGACCGCTTCTCCTCTGTGGTAGCCCCTCAAACACTGGAATGCTGCTTTCACATCACCTCTAGTTCTTCTTTTCACTAGACTAGACACCGAGCACCAAGTCCCCCAGATTCAGTGGTGGGCTGCTGCCGGTTCAGACTGGCTCACCTGTACTGGTAGTTATGACCACTGGTTGGGCCCACCCACCTGCCAAGTGCTGTCTCATCCTATATATCTTACCTTTTTGCTCGCGCGCCCTGCCCTTGCAGCCCAGCTGTTTTCTGCATCTCACCCAATCTCACCCTGGCTGCCGCATGCAAGGAACCTTGTTTTTGAAGCTGTGTGACGGGGGTATGTGTGTGCATGCTCACATTTTTGGCAAACTGGTTGCTAAACTGGTTGCAGCCCACCTCTGCACTAGATTCCATTCTTTCCCAGTACTGGATTATGAATAGAATTTCCCTGAGCATATTCTTACATTGACTGCCAGGGTTTCCCAAACTGTGATGTAAATCTCCTTTGGCATGTCATAGTATCGCTTCATTTGTGTTCATTTGGATTTATAGGGAAGGTGTGTATATTAAGACTTCATAATGGCAAAATATTTAGGAACTCCTGGCCTAAACTCTCATTCCTAGATCAATACCCGTTTCCTTCATTTTTAGCTCAGCAGAATTATAGAGGTCTCATTCCTGGGATCAGATTTCATGTTATTCCATACAATACTGAAGCCAAAAAAGAGAAGAAAAATATTGCTGAATGAGCTAAAATGGAGCTGCTAAGTCCTCTGCCTTTGTGGTAAGCTTTGTATTATTCAAAAGGGTTCTCATTATATTTGCTTTTGACACTTGGCTTACAGAATCAATCTAGAATGCCAACTGGGGGCAGGATGTTGGTGGTAATGCCCTCCCCTTTCCAATTTTGCATCACCTGCTATTGCTTTTCAGCATTTTATGCTGACTCAAGTCCTTCTGAAAACCTTTGAACTTTAGGAGGAATTATGGAGAAAGAGGGAGGGGGGGAGGAAGAAATCAAATATTCAATTAGGTGGCTTTGGCTGATGAATGGATGAAGGATATCCAAGGATTCCCATCATAGCAAAGTGACAAGAGATAGATCTAGATCAGGGTTTCTCAATCTTGGTTGCTTGAAGAGGGCTGGATGTCAACTGCCAAAATTCCCCAGCCAGCTTTGGGAGTTGAAGTCTACCCCTCTTCAAGCAGCCAAGGTTGAGAAACCCTGATCTAGATGATTATTCTGGAGACTGAATTTCCTACACCAAAGGTTGATGGAAGGGAAAGAGAAAAGTATTGGGTTTACCAGTCCTTTCCAGAAATACCTGTTTCATTAGAAAAGCTCAATTCTGAATTTTGATCGTATCCACGGGGACTGGGATCGCCTGGGATTTAAATCAGCTTCTAGATCAGCTTCTAAATCTAAGTACATTTGAACATGGTGACAAATGCTTAGATTTCAAAATGAGAGGGAAATACAGGTAGTCCTCGACTTTTGATCACGATTTAGCCCCAATATTGCTGTTGCTAAGCGAGACAGAAGTTTTGCTCTGTTTTACAAGCTTTCTTACCACAGTTGTTAAATGAATTGCTGCAGTTGTTATGTTACTAACCTGGTTATTAAGTGAGTCTGGCTTCCCAACTGATTTTGCTTGTCAGAAGGTTGCAAAAGGTGATCGATTACATTCAGAGAATTGTTTAACAACCATGGAAAAAAGGTAATAAAATCAGGAGTAACTCCCTGAACAAAAACCTTGTTTAGCAATAGAAATTCTGGCCCAATTGTGGTTATAAGTCGAGGACTACCTGTATTCTGGGGTCTCCTTTAGGTGGGCTATTTTCAGAGTAATGGGTTTATAATTCCCCCCAAAAAGCCCACTTCTGTCTGCATAGTACCCTCATCTGTAAATAGCAATTAGAGAAACAGGTAAATTTTTCCTGAATCCAGCTCAGAGAAGAACTCCTTTTCATGTCCCTACAAAGTTTCTTTTGGTCTCAGATGAAAAGCAGAATCAGAGAAAAGAGCTTCCATGGCTTTCAACCATTTTGCAGAGCCAAGAGAGTGACAGCGAGATCTCCTGGCTGCTCATCGCTTTCATCAACCAAGGATAATGGGAGCTTTCGCAGCCAATAATGCAGCTGACATCCCTGTCAACACACCAGATTTTTGGTTTAACAATCTTTCTGCCAGTCTGCTCTTTTGGCCCCCCCATCCATGAAATACAAGGCTGAAATTCCATCAAGCAGCCCAGAAGGTGACTGAGAGAGGTTGGTGTCAAAAGAAAGAATCGGAAGAAGTTTTTCCCCAGGCTGGAATTTTGATCCACCGCTTCTTAATTGGAAGCCTGTTTGGTGTGATAGTGTTTGTTATACAAACTAGAACTGCATTTCAAGAAATGTGGGGCCCAAATCCAGGTGTTTAACCTGGAATGAATGAAGAGATGGCTTTTTTTCCCCACCATCTTTTGTAAATGCACAATTTCTTTTCCAAATAATATAACAGACTCTGCTTGTTCAATGATCCAACCTGGAACTAAGGAGAAATTTCCTGGCAGTGAGACGAAAGAGCCTATGGAATTGCTTGCCTCCCAAAACTGTGGGTGCTCCATCACTGAAGATTTTCAAGAAAAGAAGCAAGAAGCAACAGATGGAAACCAATCAAGGAGCGAACAAACCTATTGACAGTGAGAACAATTCAACAATTAATGGAATGAATTGCCTCCAGAAATTATGGAGTATTGGAGGTTTTTAAGAAGAGATTGCACAACCATTTGTCTGAAATGGCATAGGGTCTCCTGCTTGAGTAGGGGGGTGGGACTTGAAGACCTCCAAGATCTTTTCTAATTCTGTCATTCTGTTAAGATTGAAAAGCCATTTGCCAGGATGCTTTGGGCAAGGGGTTGGACTAGAAGATTTCCACAATCCTTTCCAGCCCTATCATCCTTTCCTTTCCTTTCCTTTCCTTTCCTTTCCTTTCCTTTCCTTTCCTTTCCTTTCCTTTCCTTTCCTTTCCTTCCCTTCCCTCCCCTCCCCTTCTTTCAGTCTCTCTCACTTTCTTTGCTTTTCCTTTCCTTTCCTTTCCTTTCCTTTCCTTTCCTTTCCTTTTTTTCCCATCATCCCATCACATCCTGACATTCCCTTCCCTTCCTTCTTTCCCCCCACTTCTTCTCCCTTCCCTTCCCTTCCCATTCCTGTTCTGTCTTCCCGGAAGAAGGGAGGAATTAAAATGTTGTGGGAAGATGGGAAATGATTCAGGTAAACAGGTTCTTGAAGGGTTTGAAAAATATCCTGTTTATTACTCCCACCCCCAGGAAGAAAAAAGCTGCTGGTTTCTAAATAAGTCAATGGGAGAAACATCTAAGAGATGGTAGCAATGCTGTTGGTGTTCTCCATTTGGGAGGCTGTGAATCCTCTCTGCAATGAATTTTATGTACAGTCATAATGATTTATGTCAGGGCTGTGATATTTTAGAGCTAATTTGGCAAGATGGCAACTTGCCACTTCCTGGAATAGCTTTGTCTTCAGATTCTTCTGCATTCTTAAACTATTTCATCTCTGCTCACATTATCCCTTCTGCCAGATTATTTTGTATCACCCAATCTGTTCCTGTCCAGGTGAGCTGGGACTATCATTCCTGGACAACATGTCTAATTTGGCTGAAAATTCCAAAAGTATGCAGCTATAACAGATGGCAAGAGATGGAAAACCCACCTTACATACTGTTGCTTCACTTTCTTGTCTCAAATTCCTCTGCAGAATTTACTTTCCTTATTAAGTTTTTAGCTCAGCTCCTCCAATAGCTCCATCTCCATTTTGCTCAGGGATAAAATAAATACTCAATTGGAAACTACTTGCAGGCAGAAGTTGCTCTTTCTGTGAGGTTTTTGGTGCTCTCCTTGGTTGTTTTCTTGCAGACATTTTATTACCCAACTAGATAACATCATCAGTGCTAGGTGGCAGTGGGGAACTCTGGTCCCTTCTAGCACTGATGATGTTACTTAGTTGGATAAAGAAATGTCTGCAAGAAAATAATCAAGCTCAGAGAGCACAGAGGACCCTAAATTTCATTCCTGAGTGACAAATATTCTCTTCTGCTGTTCTATCTGTTAGAAACAAGCTAGTTCGTACTTCTGTCTAACCCATGACTGGTTCAATTATAGCTTTCTGATTAGGTCACAGTCAATTGGAGCCACACAGCATATTAACATAAAATGCTTTTTTTTAAACAAACCATTTTGACTGGAATTAAGAGAACACTGTCAAACCAGAGCAAACCAAGTATAAGATGCTATGTCTGACATATTCCTTGTTGTGAATGGAAACTGAACAAGGAGAGATTCAACCTGGAAATAAGGAGAAATTTTCTGACCGTGAGAACAATCAACCAATAGAGCAGCTTGCCCTCGGAAGTTGTGGGAGCGCCATCACGGTAGGCTTTCAAGAAGAGACCAGACTGCCATCTGTCAGAAATGGTGCAGGGTCTCCTGCTTGGGTGGGGGTTGGACTAGAAGACCTACAAGGTCCCAACTCTGTGTGTGTGTGTGTGTGTGTGGTAAGGGGAGAAAAATTCAACTGAAATGTGATGGAATCAAAATACCTCTTTGTAGTTTAAAAACATAATTCCTACCTTGTAGAGATATTTACATCAAGGATAAAAGCAATAGCAGTAGCACTTAGACTTATATACCACTTCACAGTACTTTACAGCCCTCTCTAAGTGGTTTGCAAACATCAGTTTATTGTTCCCAACAATTTGGGTTCTCATTTTACTCACCTGAGAAGGATGTAAGACTGAGTTAACCTTCCATCCTTCTAAAGCATGGGCTGCCCAAATTCTTAAGACTCTGGGAGCTTTGCAAATCTCATAAAATAATCTCCAAAGAAATCCCAAGATTAGAAATCTCAAACAGTGGCATCTCTGGTGTATGTGTGTCAGAAGTCAAGATTATGGAAGCAGTGTCATGATCTAATCTCCACCTTTTTTGTATGCACACAATAAGTCTCTCTCCTCTCTCCCTTCCTCCCTCCCCTTTCTTTTAATGTTGCTTCCCCCTTCTTGCCTTTTTCACTCCTTGGCTGCCACTGAAGCTAATACACCAATATACAGAAGTGAAGCTGGCCAGATTTTCAAAGGGACTGAATAAATTAATGGAAGGTTGGATTTTCAGTGGTTCATCTTGATAACTAATCAATTACAGATCATTTCAGTCCATCTTTCTGTACAGGTAGATCACAAAGACTGCAAATTTGAACACTGTGCATTTCAATTTAGTGCAATTTATCAGTTGATACTGGGTCACTTTAAATGCGAACCAAAATCCAGTTAGTGCAAGATTAGCATGCACATGGTTGATGCTAGCACAGTCATAGTTGCTTTTGGGGTTTTAGATGCTAATCATCTATACAAAATGGAGAAAAGAAAACTTCCCTTTGAGAACAGCTCAAAGAGGTTCCTTTTGAAGAACTCTGGCAGAACAGAGGAGAGAGAAGGTATACACTTAGATACAGGTTTATCCTCTTTTACACCCTATTTCATTAATAAACATAGAAAAAAGTATTTATTCATTTTTATTCTGCCTTTATTATTTTTATAGATATTTCAAGGTAGCAAACAGCTAATATCCCTCCCTTCTCTTCCCCACAATGACTACCCTTTGAAGTGGATTGGACTGAGGGGGTGGGGGACAGGTTCAAAGTCACCCAGCTGGCTTTCATGGCTAAGGCAGGGTTAGAACTTACAGTCTCCTGATTTCTAACCTGATGCCTTCCCCATTAGGTGAAAGTGGTTCTGTGTAATGACCCTATTTTCCATAGAAATATCGCTTCAAATATTACACAGTGAAATGATGTGGCCATTTAGTGGGATTGATTCCCTGCACTAATCAGGATGGATTTATATTTCTGAAATAGGCCACGTGGGCCTAAAATTCTGGATCAAGCAAACTCCTGGCCTGGCCTCAGTATTAGACCTGGGTTTGAATGACAATCATGGCCTTCCTCATACAATGACACTTATTAAGAACACTGATTGTCCCCTCTGTGGATCAGTTCTGTGCTCAGCTTAAAGGTGAAGGTTCCCTTCACAAATACGTGCTAGTTGTTTCTAGTTCAGGGGGGGGGGTGTCCAGTGTTCATCTCTGTGCTGTGGTCTCATGGTCATGTGGCTGGCACAACTAAATGCCGAAGGTGCATGGAATGCTGTTACCTTTCCATCAAGGTGATCCCTATTTTTCTACTTGCATTTTTACGTTTTCAAACTGTTAGGTTGGTAGAAGCTGGGACAAGTAACAGGAGCTCACTCCGTTACGTGGCCTAGGGATTTGAACCGCCAAACTGCCAACCTTTCTGATCGACAAGCTCAGTGTCTTAGCCACTGAGCTTAACTCCTGTCAAGTACATATCACTTCAAGTATGTATTATCTAGAGAAGGGGTCCCTAACCCTTGTTCCATGGACCGGTACTGATCAGTGGCCGATCGGAATGAATATGAAGCTTTATTTGCACATGTGCAGGATTAGAATCTGCATGCGAAACCGTTCCCTCTTGCCTGTTATCACTGCTACTGCTAGTCCATGGTGCTGAAAAGGTTGGGGACTGCTGATGTAGAGCCAATTTGGTTTAGTGCAGGGGTGTCAGTCAAGACCTGTGGGATGGATCTGGCCCAGAGGGCGCTTAGATCCTGCCCGCGGGGCCACCCTGGAAACAGTGAAGGGCTTATGGTGCCTCTGCCAGTGAAAATGGAGCTTGGAAGCTCCATATTCATTGGCGGAGGGCTGCAGGAGGCCATTGCAGTAGAAAATAGAACCCCAGAAAACAGAGCTCTCCCTGGTCTCATCTTCCTCTGGTAGAGACAATGGATTCCCCCAGCCCTCCCAAGCCATCACAGGTACCACCGATATGAGTGACTTTGAGATAGCCACGCCCACCCTGGACATGTCTACTCAGCCCCTCAAGGTCAAACACAACCCCTCAATGAACTTGAGTTTGGCACCCCTGGTCTAGTGGTAAAGACTAGAAACCAGGAGATGGTGAGTTCTAGTTCCAGATTAGACATCAAAGCTGTTTGGGTGAATTTGGACCAGTCATCTCTCAGCCCAATCTGGCCGAAAAGGTTGTTATCAGGAAAATAGATAGAGATAGAAGTGTATTGGGTTATGTTCACCACCTTGAGTTATTTATACAATAATAAATGTTTTATTAAGCAGAAATCTGTGTAATTAACAGGGAAGTATGCAAAATCCTGAGGAGACCTTTTGAAAGGCACTTCTCAAAATCCTTTCCTTCTTGCTCCAATTTCCATAAAGGAAATAGCTATGGATCAGTCTGGCTGAGAAGGAAATCTGAGAATGAAGAAACATTGCAGCAAGGTTTATTTGTTTATTTTTTAAAAACAAAATATTGTTATCAGTTACCGAAGAAACCACCAAGGGTGAAGGTTTTTCTGAATTATAGCTTTAATTTGCAAAGCTGATGAAGAGCTAAATATTTAAATACATAATTACAGCTCTTTGCACTAGTCCAATAAAGGGGTGTGGGCTGTTAAAAGGGAGGGAGGAAAAGAGGGAGGAACAGAAAAAGTTGATTATTCCCAGGAAGGCATAAAGCAGAGAATGTAATTCTATCAGTGCAGGTAGAGATACAACATCTCTCTTCCAAAGAATCAAACTAAAACATAATTCAAGATGGCACGCATACAAAACGCTTCCTCCTCCTCCTATTTCCCCCACAACAACTTTGTGAGTTGGGCTGAAAAAGTGTGTCTGGCCCAAAATCACCCAGCTGACTTTCATGCCTTAGGTAAAATTAAAACTCACAATCTCCTTGTGATTGGTTCAGTCACCCAAGTGGCTTTCTTTGGCATCTGGTCAGAGATGCAGCCTTTTTGTATGGTGAAGTTACAGTGAATGAATGAAATGAATGAATGGAGTGTCTGGGCCTTTGAAGATAAGCTTTAACCTCTACAAGTTTTCAGTTTCTCCAATAAATATGGTTGCCTTTTGGTATTATTTGGAGGAAAGTGAAGCTGTTTTCAGTTTCAGTATTCAGTATTCAGTACAGTATGCAATTTGCCTGCCAAAAAACTCAAAGTTTAATCGATTACATGTCTACATTGGATTGACTGCAAACAACAAAAACTATAATGTGCAAACCTGGAGAATTAGTTTCTATGTTGACTCTTCAGTTGAGGGGTTATATGAGATTCCTTTCCAACAGAGACATAATTTTTGTCTTTTAAAATGTACAAGCTCCATGCATGTACATATGGAGACACAGGTACATGTTAACCTGTAAATCTTGCTTCCTGAAATATTGACTTCCTTCCTCAATATAAGTGCTTTCCATACCAAACACAGCATGAAATTAACAGCTCTGTTTGACACATGAAAATCCACTTTTGTAAGTTGCTATGTGCACATCCAAGTTTTTGTATGAAATTGGAAAGTGAGAACATTAAAAATGAAGCAGAACTATTAGACAGTCAGGGGAATCTTAAAACAAATAAAGAATTGAAAGAATAAAGTATAATTGTGGATTGGTGGCTATATTTACAGATACAGATGAGCTATAGAAAGGATTTAGAGGAACATGGAATTGAAAAGGAATTAAAATAATTAGATCATATTTTGATAGGTAAGGAAGAAAAACTTATAACAATATTGTATAATTATTTACTAGGAGTGGAGCTGGAGGAAGAGATAGTGAAACGGCCAATGATAGCTTGGGCAAAGAATATAGGTCGTAGTATAGAACTAGATGATTGGGAAAAATTATGGACCAAAAACTACAAGTTAGCAAAGTCAACAGCTTAAAAAGAAAATCAGTATAAAATGTTCTATGGCATTTAGCGCCAGCGAGATTGGCAAAAATGTACCCAAATAGGAAATCAGAGTGCTGGAAATCCAAACAGAAAGATAGAATATTTTTTCATATGTGGTGGCAATACCCCAGAGCCAGAAAATATTGGATGAAGGTACAAAGATGGTTACAGGAGATAACAGAACATCAAATAGAATTTAAACCTGAACTATTTCTATTGGGAATAATTAAAGGGAAATTTAGCAGACAAATCCAATACATCAAACTGCATATAATAACAGCAGTGCAGAGTTGGAAATTAGAAAATATACCATCTGAAGAGGTGTTAATAGAAAAAATATTAGAATGTACCAAGATGGACAAACTTACAATAGAACTAAAAGGAAAGGAGGAATCAGAATACTACACGGTATGAGATAAATGGTATAAGAACATAGGAATAAGGATTAATGTATAGAAATAAATGTAAATATATGTAATAAATATATGATGACACAATACTGTTAACAATGTAAATAGAGATGTGTAATTTTGAAAATTAAAAATAATAATTAAAAAAATGAGGCAACATCAGTTTCACTCATATTCCCAATAGTGACATATTTCATTCACTGTGCAATTTAAGAAATATGCACGTTTGTGAATACAGATAGTCCTTGACTTATGACCAAAATTGAGCCCAAAATGTCTGTTGTTAAGTGAGTTTTGCCCCATTTTATGACCTTTCTTGCCACAGTTGTTAAGTGAATCACCACAGTTGTTAAGCTCGTAACACGGTTGTGAAGTGAATCTGCCTTCCCTATTGACTTTGCTTCTCAGAAGGTCACAAAAGAGAATCACATGATCCTGGGACACTGTAATTGTCATAAATATGAGCCAATTGCCAAGCAACCAAGTTTTGATCACATGAACATGGGGATGCTGGGGAACATGGGGAGTCATAAGTGTGAAAAATGGTCATAAGTCCCTTTTTGCAGTGACATTTTAACTTTGAACAGTCATAAAAAGAACTGTTGTAAGTCAAGGACTACCTGCATGTGTTTTCCTATTTGTTCATGGGTGAGGTGGGGTGTCTGCTGAGTAACTTTGCCTGCAAGAGGCACATACTTGGCAGGCCTTGAAATTCTTGAGAAGCATTGCCCATCTCTCTGCCCATGTATATTCATGTGCCATTGTCCATCATAAGCAAGGAGAGAAATGCTCCACTTGATTCATATAAGGTCATTGCTGCTTCTGTTTGCTTTGTGCACTGAGTCATACTGTAAGATCTTGATTTTTGGTGTGGCTTATAAAGCAGGTTGCATATTTTAGAGGGCTAGGCAAATGAGCCCGTTGGGTTTTACTTTGCAAACCACAGCTAAACACTGCAGTTTAGCAAGATACACAACTCTTAATCAAAAAGAAAAACAGTCAACCTGGATTGAGCCGAGATCGGTCAATTGATCAATAAATTTATTCAATCAATGACCAGCAAAATTTAAAAGAACAAAAATAGAGTGAAGCAAACTTCAATAATATACTTGCAACTAGCAAAATAAGTCATATAGTGTAACATTCTTGCCTCTGTTACTATGTTAATACAGCTGTTAGCCAGGGGATGAATCTGAAACATCAATATATATAAAATAAAAACTCTGTAAACTGAGATTAGCAATTTCCTTGTAAATCTAGCGAACTGAGGATCTGGTTGGTGCAGTAGTGTGGTTGCCAACTTCTCCCCACTCTTGGTGAGGGATCCCTGAAGAGCATCTCAACAGCTTTAGAAGAACTCTTGAGTGTTGGCAAGAGTTGCTGTGAGGAGCTATGAAGAGATGAGCGCAACCAAGCCATGGACCTGCACCAGACACTTTTGGGGGGGGCGGGAGTGGGCAGTGGGAGGGAAATGAAGGCAAGCTCCAAAAAAATTAAATTCAAAGCAGAGATTAAGGCTCCCAGCTGGGCATTTTGCAACTTCCAGGGAGGAGGGGAGGCTGATGGTGTTGCTTAGCAACAACAGCACCTCTTTGTTAAGGGCTTTCATTTACACCAAAGAAGTTGGAGGACATCAAGAGGAAGGGAGGGATAGCTTTGACCAGGCAGATGATCCCACAATGGGAAGAGAGGGGTTCAGAGAGAGCAGCGGGCAAAGAAACTGGCCGGGAAAAGAGAAAAAGCAAAAAGACTGAAGAGATTGGGCTCTTTTCTTTACCAGCTGGTTCTTTGTCAAATCAGCAGATGAAGCTTTTCAGGGCTTGGAGAGAGAGACAAAACTGCACACCAATATTTTGCAGACCAAATGTTAAAGGCACAGCTGCTGAGCCCGTTTTAACACACGCGGCAAGCCTGGAGTTGAAAGCTTCTTAAAGACTTGCTGTGTTTTATGGGATGTGGATTTAACAGGGTGATGGAAAAGGTTAGTTTTGGAAGGTGAATCAACCCCAACTGCTGTGACTAGGGCAATTTTAACACCCCAGTTTAGCTTTGAGTTAACATCAGAGTTGGTCTTCAGCAGGTTCTGACCATTCTGGAGAAATTTTGAGTAGTTCGAAGAACGGCAAATCCCACCTCTGACTGGCCCTGCCCTCATCTATTCTCCACCTCACAAGTCTCAGCTGATCAGCTGGGTCTCCTTTTGTTGCTCTGCACAAGAGAACAGAGCTGGAAAGCAGGTTAGTGGGGTGGGGAGGGAATGTGATTTTGCAGTAAACTTCCCCCTGGAGTGGGGAGGTAATGGGGATTTTACAGTATCCTTCCCCTGTCACACCCACCAAGCCAAACCCACCAAACCAAGCCATACCCACCAAGCTACGCCCACAGAACTGGTAGTAAAAAATTTTTGAACAGCATCACTGGTTAAAATGACTTCCAGTGTTCAGCTGTACTGTTCTGAAGGAAAATCTGTAAGATCAGCAATTATTCTAGTATGATGCATTGCTGAAGCTATTGATATAGGAGCAGGAAGGCCAAGTTCTAAGTCCTCCTTTAACCATGGAAGTTGTCTGGAGAACTTAAAGCCAGTTTGTCCACTTCAGTCCAAGACCAGGTGGTCTAGCAGTGAGCAGGCTGGACTAGGAATGGGGAAGCCTAGATTCTGGAGCAGGAATGCCCAACTTTGGCAATTTTAAGACTTGGTGGACTTCAACTCCCAGAATTTCCCAACCAGCTGGAGAATTGTAGTCTACAAGTTTTAAAGTTGCCAAGGCGGGAAACTTCTGTTTATGTTGACCTAGGTTTCTAGAGCAGGTGTGTCAAACTAGCAGCTTATGGGCTTGATGCATCATGCGCAGGCCATGCCCACCACAGCTCTGCAGAGGGGAAAAAGTTGCAAAACATCATGGGACGGCAGTGTGACACTATGAATTTGACACCTGTGATCGAGAGTGATTTGGGGTCAGTCAAAATTTCTATGAGTCCAACCCATCTCGGACTGGCTGTTGTGGGGAAAAAGGCAGGAAGGGCTGTTATCTACATTACCTTTGAGCTCTTGGAGGAAAATCAAAATGTGATTCAAGCAAACAGATAAATAATCTAAAATAATCATAATAAAATGGAAAAAATGATCTTATCCCATCTAACTTCTGAAAACATTTTCATACACTCCTGCCTGCTCCATAATGCTCCAAGCAACAGAACAGAACAGCTTGCATGACTGGTGTACATGATGGGAAAAAGCAAAGCATCTGCTGCCCTCTTTCCTATGGCCTCCTAGTCTCGAGGCATTCATAAGACCCAGCATTTTCCTCAAAAGGATGAAAGCAGCATTGCCATGATGGTATGCAGTTTTCGACAGTCCTTCAATGTCACATGCATGTTCCTTGCACATTTGTATCATGTTGCCACAATGTTTTTGTCATGCACCCACAATGTTTTTGTCATGCAGCCTTCCCTGGAGATGCCTCTGTGTCTTAAAAATCCTGAATTACTTTCATGGGTTCCCATCTCCCTTTTTCTTCCCTTTCTGGACAACCAGAGAATTGGCCTGATCACTCGACTACTTGATTGCTTAAGGAGTCCCTCCAGAATCAGATACATAGGGAATAGGTGACTTTAAAAAATCAAGGTAGTATATCTCCATCAGATACTTCAAAGTCTTGCCTGCTTTTCACTATCCCTGGAACATAATTCTGCAATATTTAACCATATTTGTTCCTAAGGGAGCACAGATCCTATTTCTAATATACTTTAGCAGCAGAGTTCTCTGCAGGATTGAGAGCTCCAAACAAAACAGTGAAAGCCACCTTATTGTCATGTGCTGTTAATCAATCAGAATAGATCTGGAAGGGACTTTGGAAGTCTTTTGGTCCAGCCCTCTTCTCAAGCAGGTGACCCTATGCAATTTCAGACAGGTGGCTGTCCAGTCTCTTCTTAAAAGCCTCCCCTGATGGAGCGCCCACAACTTCTGAAGGCAAAGTTGTTCCACTGGTTAATTGTTCTCACTGTTAGGGAATTTCTCCTTAGTTCTAGATTGCTTCTCTCCTTCATTAGTTCCATCCATTGTTTGTTGGCTTGTGTACCATCATATTGTCTATCCTACAAGGGCTAAGATTGTGTTACATTAGCCCAGTACAGTTTTCATGATTTGCTCTCTGTTATTCTTAAAGGCTCTTCTGCTTAGCAAGAACAGGAAAAAAAATGCAGTTATGATTTGTGGTTTTGATGATTAAAAAAAAATTAGATAAAAGGAAAAAGTGAATATTTTTTGGTAACCATAGAGAAATCATTTTGTAATTATATTTGCTACAAATTGGAAATTGGAAAGTTTGTTATATTGCTTTTTCTTGTACTTTTGTCCATTCTCTCTTTTCTGTATTAGTTTCTGTTAGTTCTTTAATGGTTTTAATAACATTTATACAAAAAAGGTGTCAGGTGAATGCACATATTTTGGATGGCTACTTTGCCTTTTCTAGGGGCTTTGAGTCCTCACATTTTAAAGATGGGAATCCTACAGCTCTATAAGAATGGACAATGGTTAGACTAAATGCTCTTACAAGGACAATATTTACAAAGAATTTTCCATGGCTGTCCCAAAGGTGCTTTTTTTCCAAAAGGCAACTGGGCTTTCTTGATTTTTTCTTTGAAAATGTTTTGCTTTTTTATAAGAAACTTCTTGAATGAGAAGTGAAACCTTTTCAAGATGACTTGGATAATTAAGAAACTCCATTGATAATTCTCACGTCCTTCATGATCAGAAAGACTGGAAATTTTCTTTTCTTTTTCTCCAGAAAAATAACTGGAAGTTTTATTTTTCTCCAGATATATTTGCTGTCCCAGGATGAATGGTGTTCATGGGATATGTGTATATCAAAAAAAGGTTAAGATGAAGCCACAACTGTGCAGTCAAAATCCTGTCCCCTTTTTATGTAGACCTTGAATTTTTTTAAACTTCCTCTCCTTCCCCATCTGCAGAGACCCCTGTCTGGATTATAAAACAAAAGACTAGAGCCTTGTTTTTCCATCCTGCACAATGACATTAACTGAACACTTGTATATTCTCAAATTGGTGGTTGGAGATGATCTGTTTCAAGTCCTGCTGGGAGCTGAAAGAAAGCCTATAACACTTGTTTAAATGGGCTTGACAAATTCCATCCATCCATTCATGTGATGGATTGTACTACAAAGGGAGAGGTGGTGTGATGGACTACAGTGAAGTAGCAGTTTCCTGGGAAGGAGTGAACCCAAAATGAGAGGGGGCAGCCCAGCCCAGATGTGGATTGGAGAAAGAGAAAGGGAGGATAGTCACTCCCTAGGATCTCCCAGGTCATATCTGTTAGAGTAAGAATGGTAAAGGTTTAGCCTCGCAAGATTCTGTCTGTCTGATATGAACAAATAATGAACTGTGCTTTGGATAGATTGTTCCATGGCATTCTTCCCATTCTATGGGAAGTCTCAGTCTGCCATCAATCAAATTGTAGTCTATCTCACCACCTTCCCCTTCATAGGGACAATCCATCACACCCATCAGGCCCCAATAACCAAGAATGACACATGGAGTTACTTATGAATATTTCCCTTCATTGATCTTTACCTACAGACAGAATCTTGTCAGATTAAAGCTTATCTGTATAATAGATACACTCTGGGAATCACAAGGGAGAATCCTTTTTGACTTCTTCCTGCTTACCAAAATTTCCAAGTTTCGCTGCCTCTTTGAGATGCAGCCTCTCCCTCCTGGGAATCCAGATTACAGTACATTCCACAATAGGTGTTGTGTGAAAGCAGCTTTCAGGGAGTTTCCTTCAAGCCATTGGTGTTTCCCACTTGACTAGTGAGGACATGTCCCAGAGAGAGATAATGCAAAGTTAAGTTGGCACATAATTATACATAGAAAAAGGGGGACATTGATTTGTGAGCAGAGTTGTGATTTTGACTTTTCTGATTCCCCCCTGCAAATAGCCCTGGTGCTTGATCTATCCAATCACAAACTGATCTAATGCATTAAAAAGAAAATTGCTTATGAGATACAGTTCCTTCTCATTACATTTTTTAAGGAGATATATTGTATAATATAGCAGCTGCTGAATGAATTCCCTTGTAAAAGCACTAAAGTGCACTTGGAACATAAGAACTATATGATTGCAGCAGTTACAAAATCTAATAAATAAATAATATAAATAAACAGAATAAAATTCCTGTGGACACAAAGGTTTTATAATCCATTGTATTAGATCTTTCTGAGAATTAATTAAACTTCCTTGGCATTATGTAGCATTTGGACATAAATATTTGATCCTAGAAATTTGACTTCTTTTATTCTACTTTATCCTGAGTCAACTGCCAAGCAAGTTTATTGGAAGATGTTCCCACCACCAAGAAAAAATTCCTGATAGAACAATTACAGCTTGCCTTCAGAAGTTGTGGGTGCTCCATCACTGGAAGTTTTCAAGAAGAGATTGGACAATCACTTGTCTGAAATGGTATAGGATCTCTTGCTTGAGCAGAGGGATGGACTAGAAGATCTCCAAGGTCCCTTCCAACTCTATTATTCTGCTTAGCCCTTTAATTAAAAGGAAGACAGGAGGATGGATCCCTTGATCATTTTTTTCACCATTTCTAAGTCTAAACACATCAATTTTGTTGCTTCTTAGTCATCCCATTTTTTAAATAATGAAAAACATCCCAAATGTTTCCTGGTAGGAAAGGAAATTGAATTTACAAGTCCAATTATAAAAATACACCTTAGTAATATTACCCTTCCTGCTGGGAATGCAGGCTGCAAATATGCAGGCTGTAAGTTCTCAAGGGAAGTCCCTGTATTTCAGTGTATTTAAAATATGTGGATTTTAGCTTCCAGAATTTCCCAGCCAGCATGCTGGCTGGGGAATACTGGGATTTGAGGTCCGCATATCTCAAAGTTGTTGAAGTTGAGAAATACTACTGCATCATAACCTCCTCTCCCTGAAAAACGTGCCTCAGTTATTTCAATGGAATCTAAAGACAGTGAAATCAGGGAGTTAACTATGCTTGGAAGAAAGTTGAGGGATCAGAATCTGCAAGTCTCAAGGGCATCAGCAGAGGTCTGCATTGTGACATCATGGCAGAAATTTACACGTGTGTCATAACGTTGTAATGTCTGATACAGGTAAGTCATGCAATGTGCATGATGGACACCTGCCATTATTTCTATCCCTTTCCTTGCTCCTCTTGTGGACATACATCCTTGAGGGCATACATGCTTGAGGGCTGTTGCTGGTCACCACAGACTGGAATTCTTATACTGGTGCTCTACAGATATGTTGCCACAGCAACATTTAAAGATCTAGAGGAGAATGGATTATGATGGCTAGGAATTTTGGGAATTGCAATCTCAACATATTTGAAGAGGGTCACTGGTATAGATAATTTAAACATGAAGTCTCTTTTCAATTGAGTTTGGTTTTTGCTGCTTTTATAAAAACATCCATGTAAATTTTTGGGAACATCATGGAAATATTTGCCATTGCCATTTTCCATGATCCTGCTTTCCCAATCTAACCCACAGTTCTGGAATATCCTGGTAGCCTCCCTTTCATGTATCAACCAAAGGTCAGTTAAGGTTAGCTAGCATTGCTACAAAATGGGTCTAATATTGAGCTGAAGATATGCAAGATCTAATTAAATTTATAGCCACTTCTCATGCAGTGACTTTTTCAAACTTAGTTGAGCAGTTGTTAATGTTATGAAAAAGGTCATCTGGGAAATTTCTTTCCAACAGGAATTGCAAATAAATACTTTCTTCTGTTGATTAAACAACAAAGTGGCCAAAGGCTGTTGGCAAATATCCTCTTTCATTGTTCAATCATCTCTACTGCTGGGCTACTCATGTTGTCAGAAAGCCACAAGGAGAAGACTTCAAACAGAGCTTCTTCCATTGGTTTTTTTTTTTTTCATTTGCAGANAGAGCTTCTTCCATTTTTTTTTTTTTTTTTCATTTGCAGAGCTTCTGTCCTTGTAAAGAGGGAATTGTACCCTTGATAACCTGTTCAAGATTTCTTTCTCCTGGAGAAATTAACCCACCCAATTTCTCTACTGACAGTTTGTAGGAAGGAGGAAATTGAAAAGCTGTTTGGGCAGCTCTTATCACTTCTACAGAGTTTGGATTGCCTTTGAATCATCATTTGATGGTGCTTGATAGTGACCCTGACTGGGAAGAAGATGCTACTTCTGATGCTTCCGTTGTTGTTTGGTTGCTTAGAAAGATTGCTAGTGACCATTGACCATTACTGGTAGTTGCCACTTATAAGTGATGGTCCTTTCATTTCCACCAGCCCTTTCTAATCCAGATAATCAGGACATGGAAATGTTTCATGTTTCGACCAGTGGTGGGATTCAATTTTTTTTACTCCTGGTTCAGTGGGCATGGCCTGGTGGGTGTGGCAGGGGAAGGATACTGTAAAATCTCCAGTAAGAGATGGTATTTGCCGGTTCTCCAAACTACTCAAAATTTCTGCTACAGGTTCTCCAGAACTGGTCAGAACTTGCTGAATATCACCTCTGGTTTCAACATGTCCCACCTTCTCCTAGCTGACTGGGACTTCTGTATTAAGCCCAACACTGGATGAACTATATTATATTTCTTTATTAAGTTGAAGCCTATTTCTTCCACAATCTCAGCCTGGAGGACACTTGTAGTAGTGAAGGGTGCTGGATGATTAGCAGGGAGACTCAAATTCATCTCTTTTGATCTGTGGAAAATCAGATGACCAGGCTGACCAGACTAGTCTCCTTTTCTCAGCCCATCCTCCCTTACAATGTGGATTTTGTATTGAACAAATGATGGAGAACTCCTTTTGGAGTAAATGTGTAAATCTCATCAAAAAATTAAGGGAAACCTTGGGATGGTATTGTGAAGTAGGCTGGGCTGATGCTGTTAATTGGCATTGGTGGCTGTCTCCCAGCTGGCCAGTTTGAGTTCTCTGGGTCTTTCTCTTGGTTGGAATACATTGCTGCAGATATTGTCGAGCAGGGATCTCCAACCTCAGCAAGTTTATGACTTGTGGCTGAAGAATTCTGGGACCTGAAGTCCACAAGTCATAAACTTGCCAAGGTTGGAGGGTCCTGTTGTAGAGTTCATCCTAAAATCCATGAACTAGCCTGTTGTTCAACTTTATTTAAACATGAGCAATATTGTCTTTCATGCTCTCATATTTCTCATGTTTCAATAAAGCTGAAGTGCACACTGGAGGCCTTGAGGATAAGAAAATGGCAAGAGCAGAGTGTGCCATTGTGTTGCGGCTCTGCCTCTTTTTTCACATAGTCTCTTTCTTATGTGACAGGGACATCAGGACAGGATACAAAAGAGCTTGCATCATGATAGCACCATACTGCTTTCATCTTTTCCCTCTCCCCACTTTTCCCTCTCTTCCCATGCCTCTTCTGATAGCCCAATTAAGTTTGCATATGGAGTGGAGAAGACATGGCATCTTGGGTTTTATTTCAGATGATGGAATCTAAGCCTGCATCCATCTGGACAGAAAAAACAACAACAAATAAATCAATCAGCAGAAATGCTCTTGTAGATGAGCAGCTGATTCCAGCAAACAATTAATGAATGTCAGAGGAGTAAGAATTAGAGCTTAGGAAGGGAGATGGGATGCTTGTGGCAATATGTTTCTATGTGATCTCCCTTTCTAACAGATATAGTCCTGGACGATGCTCCAGTCAGCCATGCCATCTTCTAGGAGATCCCATTCCACCCTCCTGTGTGCCTGGTTTCCTGTTTCTCCCATGCCAATAACCCTCCATCTTCTAGGGCTGTTAGTCAGGTGTGGTCCTTGCTGCATCATTTTGTAGCTCTTGTAGTTTTCCTTTCCTTTCTCTTGCATGCATCAGTGTCTCTGTTTGGACTCTATTTCTGTTAGCACTTCATTGCCCAAGGGAGAAGTAAACAGCACTGCTGGGCCTCAATTCAGGTTAGAGTTCCAATGTAAAGATGGGTTTAGAACTGGAATCCAGTTGATCTAGCCAAATAACATGCTTGAAATTGGTTGCTTGATCTCCCTGCTGTTCTGTCTTTATAGTAGATGAGGCAGCCCACATGGTATTGGGGAAAGGGTCACAATACTGAGCAAAGAAAGTCAGCAGAAATGGGCTGGCTGCTCAGGGCTGGCTTCTCAAACCAGGTGAGTCAGTTCTACTGGGCAAATGCCACCATAAAGGGTACTAGAACAGCTTATGGGTGATGGGGTGCCCCTATGGTGGAACAATATCATACTGGCTCTTGACAATGTCAAGCATCCTCTGTGAGATGGGTCTGTAGTTTAGATCTCACAGCTGGAGATAACCTGAGATTTTCTTCCAGTTGAATGAATATTAACTTCCAGGTCACAAAGCAATATTCTCCTAGAAGATTATGGATTTAGAAAAAAGTGGACAAAATGTTTATTATAAACAATTTACTGCATTCATCTTAAAAAAATAGGAGAAAGAGAAAGGAGAAATTCCTTGAATAAAAATATTGCAGCTATTTGAACATCCAATAAGAAAAAAATGTCAAATCCTCCCTTATAGAATTGCTCTGTTGAGATCAGCTCTGTGAGGTATATCAGACTGGAAATCCCAAAGGTGCTTCCCTCCCCCCCCCCCCCCNCTTCCCCCCCCCCCCCCCAAGAGGCAACTGGACTTTCTGGTTTTCTTTGAAGATGTTTTGCTTCTCATTCAAGAAGCTTCTTCAGCTCTTCTTGAGTTTCTTCAGAGGTGAAGAAGCTTCTTGGATGAGAAGCAAAACATCTTCAAAGAAGAATCAGAAAGTCCAGCTGTCTCTTGGGGAAAAAAAAGCAACTTTGGGACAACCATGACCTTCCGTTTATCTTCATAAGAATCAGGGAGGGTCTTGTCTGTTATGCTTATTCAGGTTACAGATCTTCCCCAGATTCAAACTTCTTTTATCTGATGATTACCTTGGGGCTCTTCCACCTGTCCCTGAAGGTCGCTCCTTTTGTCCATTGCCATTGATTAAACACACCAAATGGAAGTGGGTGCTTTTGAAAGAATGGACTGTTTCACTATGCATCTGTGACTGGATTTGCAATAAGACATTAGCATGTTGTGTGAACACACCCAAATGTTTTGTACAATAAGTCATAGCTAGGATTCTTGCTCACCCTGGAGAAAGTCCATCTGTGCATTTACTAAGAGGCACAAAACTATCTATCTATCTATCAATCAGTCTAGGAGAAACCCCCCCCCCCATCAACTGCAGACAGCCCCTTAAAATTAAGCCAAAATTAACATAAGAGACAACCATCATCATGTAGACTGAACCATTTTATGGCCCACAACCGGCACCCTGAAGGCATAGCAAAATTGTGTTTCACTCAGCATTAAATTGTTTTGGTGAAGGTTCCCTTATTTTTCACTTCGGAAAAAGCTGCTATTGGCACTGTCAGAATTTATGGCTCACCCTTCCCATAGCTGCCCTTTGACACAAGAAAAAGCAGAGGCATTTATCTCAAGGTGAGACCAGCTGAAATTGAAGGCCACTCTTTTTACTATCCCAGCTTCGGTGATGTGTTTTCATTTTTCTTAACCTGGTTTATCAGCAAAGCTGGCTAGGGATAATAGATGTTGTCTAACCCATCTGGAAGACAAGCCATGGTTTGGAGAAAAATGAAGCTTCAGCCTCGCAAGAAATAAGTTTGTTTTTTTTTTTAAAATCCTCCTTAAGAAAATACTCCTGAGAGCTTTGAATAAAAATTTGGGGGAGGGGGTAGGGGAGAGGAGAAGAAAAGGGAAAGAACCCCAGGGGCTGCTTCCCAAGTTATATGTTCCCTGCTTGGTTTGTGAAAAATAATTCTTCCCTCCCTGCCTGCCGAAGTAGCACTCATTAGCAATATTAGAATTGTCAGATGCAAATGAGGCGCATGAGCCGCAGTGAAAATTTCAGGAGGAGAGGAAGATGTGAGATTCATTTTCACAGCTGACCCACCATTATGTAGCATCTGGCATCATATTCTGGTGGCTTCTCTCCCGAAGCCAAGGGAATGTTATGACTGCAACGCTTCACATATTCTTATTCTCACCAAGAAAAGGATATCCGAGCTTATGACAGATGTGGCTGAGCAGCTGTAACCCGGAACTCATTCCAAGCTCTGGCTGAACATGATGGAAATTGCTTCTACTCGCAGAGAATGTATATGCAATGCATATGGATATAATTGTGCAATAGCCTTCTAAATTTAATACGGGTGATCCTTGACTTACAACCATAATTGACCCCAAACTTTCTGTTGTTAAGTGAGACATTTGTTAAGTGAGCTACCCCCCACTTTACAACCTTTCTTGACAAAGACGTTAAATGAATCGCTGCAGTTGTTCACTTAGTGATCTGGTTGTTAAGTGAATCTGGCTTCCTCATTGAGTTTGTCAGAAGGTCACAAAAGCTTGATCATGTCACCTTGGGACACAGCAACAGTCATAAATATGAATCAGTTGTCAAGCATCTGAAATTTGATCATAGGGATGTTGTAAAGATCATAACTGTGAAAAATTGTCATAAGTCACATTCTTCAGTGCTGTTGTAACTTTGAACGGTCACCAAATGAACTGTTGTAAGTCGAGGACTAGCTATACAGATGTCTCCATCTTGGCTCCATACAGATGTTCTGGACTCTACTTCTCCAGACTCAAACCAATACATTGTACCAGCCCAGAAAGTAGCTACTATTCAGGTCAATGAGGAGGCAATGGTTAATTTTGAAGAGCAGTAATTTGGTGACGCAGTATAGCTTCAAGGAAAGCTGCAAGGAACAGTTAAAAAAAGTAAAAATGTTATCTACAAGGGTGCAATTCAACTCTATTCATTTTTTGTGGGAACTGCAAGTACAATGCACATAAAATAGGTGAGTTTCAATCACAGCCGTCATTCTGACTTTTTTTGCCCATACCATGTTGTCACCCCTGCATGACATTGACTGCGTTTACACTTTGTGAGAAACCATGGTTTACTTATCTATAATTAATTATGCAAGCCATAATTGGGAGCTTTATACAACATCTTTATTCCATTGTGTGATTTGTTTAGTACAGGGACCCACAACTCCCAGTCCGTGGACCAGCACTGGGCTGTGGCTTGCCAGAAACCAGGCCACGCAAACAAGTGAAGTCCTATCAGTGGGATGAAGGCAGCATGTGAAACCATGCCCCTTCCAGTCTGTAAAAAAACTTATCTCCACAAAACTAGTCCTTGGTACCCAAAATGTTGGGGGCTGCTGGTTTAGCATGTTGTGTGAATCCCACCAATGTGAAGACCTAAAGCCCCTGTCACACAGCACCA
>BHFT01020390.1:0-15098 GCA_004320025.1 Laticauda laticaudata | reverse complement strand
GATATCACATTGGAAAACTTAATTCTGCAGCAAGTGAGAAATCAAATAGTTCCTACCAACCTAGCGGCAACTTTGTTGTCCAAAAGGTAGACGGGTGAAACTAGAGGGAACAGCCCATGACCTGGAACTTAATTCTTACACCTTCAACTAAGGAAGAAGTGGGATAGAGGGAGTTGAAACTGCACGGAACCTTGGGTGAGCAGCGACCATGTCATACTAAGAATTCAAAACATACATACAAACACAACAGCAACCAGAACATAGATGATACAAAAGTCTTGGATCTGTGTAAAGAGCTGATATCAATAAACTCAGAGAGAACTTGGGAAAAAGATTTCACAATGGATGAAAAACCTAAAGGGGAAAACCAATTCAGGAATATTGAGAAACTCTAAAAAAGTATGATAATAGAAGCCACAGTACCAAGCACAATACGCACTGTAGAAAGAAAAACAAGAAAGTCCAAGAAGAAATCATCATGGGCTACACAAAAGTTCTCCTCTTGCAAATTGAAAGAAAAAAGGGACAAGTTACAAAAATGGAAAGAAAGGATCTACAATTAAGGCAGAATATCACGCAGATAGCCAGAATCTGCAATAAATGACAGTCAGGATAGCAAATGGCTCCAGAATGAAACAAAGACTTGCAACAAAAGTCAAAGATAATAATAAAAAGTTCTCTTCCAACATATAAATAACCAGAAAAATCAAGCAGACACAGTCGGTACACTAAAGAGAGAAGGTGGCAGAGGAAGTAACAGGCAACAGAGAGAAATGCGAGAACTGTTTATACTCATTCCTTATTCTTGTGGCATCCTTCTTCATGCAAAAAAGATAAACTATAAAGCTCAACCTCACAAAAACATAACTGTAAAAGACACAGACCCAGAAATAAAGTTAAAATAAGCAAAAAAAATAGTAAGAGAACACCTGTCCTGATCTTGAATGAAAACAAATGCAACCTGCGGCTTGATGGATTTCTCCAGAGTTTAAAAGGAAGCATGCCCAGAGGTCATCTCAGAACCACTCGCACATATTCTATTCATAAAATCCTGGAGCAACGGGGACTACCGAGACTAGAAAAGGAAGCTGAATGTGACTTCCCATCTTCAAAAAAAGGAACAAAAAAAAAACAGACCCAGGAAACTATAAGACCCAATTCAGTCTAATATCAAACGAAGGAAGAATACTGGAAAATAGATAATAAACAAAAACCCCCAGAATCTGGCCAACATCTAAACAAGTAAAGCCCCTGTCCACATAGCATCAAACTAAGTATGGAAAGAGGATGTAAAACAGAGAATAAAACAATTGCCAGTCCATTGGTAAACCGCGATGCATCCATTCTGTACTCACTGCCGTTCGACCGTTTTCATCCTCTCCTATCCGTCCAGCATTCACCCGCTCTAGTTGAGAATTTCATCTGCTCCAAAAAGTGTTTGAGCTGCACAAGAAAACTTTTTTGCAGCGGAAAATGGTATCCAACAGCGTCCGTCTTCTTGCAATGCTCGCTACAGGAATTCAGGGAACATAGCGTTTTACATCACTCATCATCCGTTTAACGCATCGCTATATCTGCTAGGCACATCCGCTGCACAATCCGCGCAACTCACATTCCTCCAGCGGAAAAACAGACACAGGGAGGAAGCAAAGACGGACACGGAACGTGGACACGCAGCGTTTAGTAAGACCACGGTTATGCCGGAGAAAGGAATGAGAAAGCGGATTGCAACTCGCATACAAGAGCATTAAACGGAAAAAAACGTTTCGCAGAAGGGGACCTATCTCGGATATTTAAGGAATTGTTTGCCAGGATGTCTAGAGGATGTAAAAGGACCACCTTGTTCATGGAAAACCTATATTTCCTATAAAAAGGGGGAGGAACTCACACCTTGATCTCACTTTTCAGTTCCAGCAGCCATGTGGTTGCAGACCTCTTCAGGCCTTTCATGCTGCGCTCTTTGTTCTTCCACGGCAATTTCAGTCATCTCCACCATGGGAGTCATTCACACACTCCTTTTGGAAGCCACCATCATTCTATCAACAGTGCGAAGGCCATTATAGGCTCTTTAACCTTGTTTCTACATGAAGGAAAAAGGGAGGCGGCCAAAGTGGTGTCGGGTCCGGAAGATGGAAATCCGGCGAGAAGAGCAAGAGTACGTGGACTGTAATAAACAAGGCTGATGGTGGAGCTGAGGACAAGAACGACTCGTGCATTCCAGAACTTCATGAGGATGCCTCCGCCATGGTTGACGAGTTGTGGAATGGCTGAGAACCAGGTTAACAAAAGCCAGAGCCACCAACTTCTGGCCCAGCCTGGACCCTGGGCTCAGGTGGCACTGACTCCTGCAACGACCCTGGCCTCAGGGACCATGTACAGGAGCATGCAGTAGCGGCTGGAGGGTTGCCAGACAACACCAATCAGCATTGGTGGTCAGAGAAGTTGTCTGCAGGCATCCACTTGAGATCACTACTCTGTGAGGAGCTCCTCCTAGTGCCTCCCTCCACTCGGACAGAAGTCTCGGAAGAAAGTTGCAGAGCAGTGGTATCCAGAGGTGGAACTTCCCACACATGTGTTTCTCCCAGTTCCCGTCTTGGAAGATGGTCGCCATACTCTGTGAGCGAGATGGAAGTACGTGGCCTGGCAAAAAGCTCCAGCCAAGTCAGCGGTCCACTTATTTCACTACAAGGGCTTCTCAGCCATCAATCCTCTTGCACGCATGGGTCGATGATGGACAAGCATATAGTTCATTGTACACTATCGATGCTTCAGGCTCACGGCTCATCTTCAGATGCCCTAGGTAAACAATGCCAGTCACCTCAAGGATGGTGAATGCAAACCTCGATCATAGGCTTCCCAGACTCCATTACCACCCGTAAAGCGCACCAACGACATACCCCGTAACTTCAATCTGTGAGGGGATGATGTCCGTGTTCTCAGTCCTAGCAGCTGAAACCTCCTCTGAAGCCCTAACAAAACTTTTCCAGATGCCTGCACCCATTGAAATAGAGGATGCTTTCAAATCTACAGGCTGCTCAGGAACAAGGCGGGTGGTGCGAGAACTGCCTTTTGGCATCCTGGCCAACAGGTTCTCATTACTTATCTTTCAAACACATGCAGACATCAACCCAGAGATTCCGCGTAGAGGAAGCGCATACGATGGAAGCTTGCCTGGCATGCCTGAACAATCCTAAATGCGCATCCAACTACCCAGTTGTTCAAGAACAGGCTCGTGGACCTCCGGACAAGTCAATGGGGACATGGACGCCTGGTGAAAGAAAAGGCAAGGGCGAAACCTGATAGACACTGTGGATGTGCAAGGCCCACAGAGCTTTCACGTGAAGGAAGAAGCAGGGCAACCTCCTCTGAGAACACTGGTGAAGACTCCCCAGCTGGAGCTAGTGGAGGTGGCAAGACAGGATGATAGGGATGTTATAAGTGGGCATGCTTTCCTCATTCACACCTGTCTCATCAACACTGATGAGGCTTGGGCCATGTTATGACATTGAAGACTGCGAGCCCTCTACCAATGAACATGGCAATTTAATATAAAGAGTTTGTGTTTAGTGTTGAAAATGTGTTGATCACTTGATTACATTCGTCATTTCGAACAATAAATGGCCGTAGGGGTGGCACCTGGAAGGGTGGTACCATAAAGTTTCCCAGTATGCTTGCACTGGAAGGTTTATTCTATCCACAGCTATTACCCATCCAAACGGTATCCCTGCCCATCCACAGCCTTATTAGCCTAATCCCAAAGGTATCTCCTGGCCCATCCGCACAGGTAATACACCTGGCCCATCCACAGCTATTACCCATAGACTCACAGGGTGAATCGCCTCAACCCAATCCCACAGCTAATTAATCCATCCCACAGAGTGTCCCTGCCCATCACCCACTGCTATCCTTAACCCATCCCACAAGCATGCAAAGGCTTTAAACCATTTCTAAAAGTTTCCACGCAAGACTTTATTAATAAAATAAATGGAAAGCAAGTATGTTAAAGCAAAGATAATCTTTATTAATAAGCAAAGCTGTTAAAAGCAAAATGACCAAGTGTCCCAAGCAAAGAAATAAAGTCAACAGGTAGCCACCCAGTTCTCATGGCACTTCTTAAATTCAGTCACTCTGAGGCAATGCCCCAGTTCTCAGGGGTGAAGGTTAAGGTTGCTGTGGAGGTTTGGCTGCTGCCTGGAGTGCCTGGTCTGAGGCATCATTGGGTGGCCTGGCCCTGAGAGGACAACCAAGGATGGTGTGGTGGAGGCAGCTCTCAGGAGAAAAGCTGGCTTCAGTCCTGTGATTGTTGAAGAGCCCCTCCCTTCCAGGACATTGGGGTGTCACCCCCAATACCGATGACCAGATATTCAGAGGCCGGGCTTGGCTGTGGGGTGGCAGACACGGGACAGCGTGTAAGATTTCGGTATGTCTGGTGCTCCGCAGCTGAGCCGAGTGCAGGCGTAGCGGTGGCAGTACTAGTTGGCTTGTTTCTTGTGGCATCTGTGGGGCGGTGGGTGGCAATCGGTGGCGTGGCTGGCATCGGTGCGTGGCTGGCATCGGTGGCATCGCGTGGCCATTGGTGGCAACCCAGGTGGTGTTCGATGAATCCGGTGCCTGGACTGGGAGAGCGGCTGCCAAGTTGCTGCTGGACCCTCCTGGTAAGCCATACCGCTTGGAAGGTGAGGGCCTGTGGAAAGCCTTGGAAGGGCAGTGTACACAAAATTGGGGTGGAGGAGATTCTGGACTGGGTTGGGAGCAGGTATTAGCTGGGTCTGCGAGGGTTGTGAAGAAGACGGTGACATCGCTCGTCCTTTTATATCACCTGGAACTTGTGACTCTCTGAGATCATGTTCATTGAGGGTCTGGTTGACATAGGTGAAGTAGGGCTGTGCAGTTGGAAGATGGGATGTTGGTGTGTACCAGCTGAGAGAGGAGAATCACGCCCTCGCGCGCCTTCTGAATGGTGTGTCGCAATGATTCTCCAGCAGGACACGCGTGTGGCATTTGTCCCCTGTCCGAGTCGTGGCTCGTTTCTGACCTGCTTCTCTGTGGAGGTGGAGTTGGGGGTTGGGATATGGGGTGGCCTGTGGTGGAAAGTGCCCTCGCGTCCTTGCTGCCTGCGTCACTTGCATTCAGGAGTGGGTCCTCCATAACATTGTCACCCACAGGGAGTGCAGCTGTCATGGGGGGGTCCTCCGCGCGTGGAATGCTCCACAGATACCTGCACCTGGACAACAGGAGCTGACTCTTGGCCCAGAAAAGGTACCTGGGCTTCTGCTGAGGGCTGCCCTATGAGAGAGAGGGTGTCTGTTGAGTAGGGGGTCTGCTTACTCGTGGCCGGATCTCGCACCCTCCATCAAGAAGCTGCACTCTGGCTCTAGCTCATGTTCAGGTTTTCTCGTCTCGAGCTGCTAGCCAGTCTCATGACCGCATTTGGTCCTGGGCTCAGATTTCTCTGAGTGCGTCATGCTTCCCTGTCACTCACGATGTCGCATGAGCTATACACGCACAGCCGAGGAGCTCCTCCGAAGTGTAGCCCAGGCATCCTCCGCCTTCTCCTCTCCAACATGGCACCTGCGTATGTGTTCCTTTATTGGTGGTCTTGATACGAGCCTGTCGGCCTTTCCCGCCCATTAGACTACCCTCCAAATGCTTTCTCACTCCTCACTGCTCCATTACCGCGAGCACCCTCATCCCTCATGTTCCTCTTCGACTTGTCGCTACCGAACATCACCTTGAGCATATCTTCCCTCCTGCCTTACACCGTTCATATCCTCCATAGTGCCCTCTTCCTCCCTCTGGACAGGGCCCATCTGGGCCCTCATCAGAGGGGCTTTCGAGGTTTGTAGGGCTCTTCCTTCACACACCTGACCACCAAGCAGCCAGCAACAAGAGAAGCAGTAAGCAGCAAAAAGCAGGACCAGCAAGCACCACCAAGCACCGACCAGCAAGCAGCAGCATCCACCAGCACCAGCAGGACCAGGAGGCAGCACCACCCACGTATGTAAAGCACCAGTCAACCATCCAGCAGCAACCATGTCCAGGAATCCAGGTGTATGTCTCGCTATCCAGGTTAAGTAACCGCAAATTTGGGGCACTTTTTGAGACTGAGCAGGTATCACACAATAGGAGGGGCGAATATCGCGAGAGCCGACCCAGTTGTAAAGCAACATCAGCAGAACACCAGCACCAGGAGGCAGTGCAGACAGAGTAAGCACTCAGCAAGAAGCCCCAGCACCAAGAGCAGCCACCAGCAGAGTAAGCACCACCAAGAAGCCCCAGTCACCAAGATAGGCAGCACCAGAAGTAAGCACAGCAGAAGCATAAGCACCAGCAGAGTTAAGCACCAGCAGAAGCACCACACCAGGAGCAGCGCGCAAGCAGCAGCTCCACGCACCAGAATGAAGTCAGCCCAGCAGCAAAAGCCTAGATAAGAGAGTAGGGTCCAATGGGCGAGTTCGGATGGTATGGCCCTGTCCCCTTGCGCAAGGGATGGCAGCAAGATGGCACAGGCTTTCTCTTCTTCCCGCATGGTTGTTGGCTGGCTGGCCTTGGCTGGTGGAGTGCTGTGTCTGGCAGCAGGTCTTTTCCTCTGAATGGTGGACCTGCTTGGGAAGCTGCTTACCTTGAATATCCACGGGGCTGACACAATGCGAATCCTCCCCGCATGCGTAGTGAACGCTGCTGCATCCACTAGGCATGCGCTAGATAATTGAAGTCTCCCATTACTATTGTTGTGTGTTTCCTGCATATGTTTGTTAGTTGGCTGGCAAAAAGGACACCTATTTTTTCTGCTTGATTGGGTGGCCTATAATATATACCTATGGCCATGTCATTCTTTTTTTTTTCTTTTATATTGACCCATTTGCATTCTAGGAAGTTTTCATCTTTGGTTTCATGCATTTCTGTGCCAATATAGTGTTCCTATATATTGTGGTCCTATATTGTGGTTTTGTTTCCCCAATGTACTGATCTACACATGGCTCACTTTATTGAACTGCACATACTATGTAGCTCAGTTTGTGTCTGGGTATTTTTTCCTTGGGGTGGACTAGCTTCTGCCTGGGTGTATCTTTGGGTTTGTAGTTGGCTGAAGATCCTCCTGAGCTTTTCCGATATTCCTGCAACATATGGAATAACAACATTGGTTCATTTGTTATTATCTTCATTATCTGTTATGGAAAAGATTCTGTAGGCTCTTTCCCCCTTTTTTTGATCATGTTTATTTCTAATGCTGGACAATTAATCTCACTAGTTGCCTGCTGGGGCTCTTGCCACTTAAAATTATACCCTCCAAAGTATGCCATCACTCTTGCCTTCCTGTATATTTTTATTTTTTGCTTAAGCAACTCAGAAAACATGGTGATGTTCTGTTCCTTTGCTTACAGCACAAGCCTGTAGAAGAAATAAAGACAGGGGAAAAAAGGGGCTTGCAAGCTGTAAAACAGTCATCAGGCCAAGCGAGCCATAAAGCACCACCTTCAGAGAGCTTGCTCTGTTTTTGTGATAGCTGGAGCAAAAAAACTAACAACAGAAGCTCTGGAGGACTGGTTGCTCCCAGAATGTCTGCATGCAACCAAAAAGAATTTGAGAACTGTACTAAATTTTACATTTTGAAATCTATATTCTGGGGCTGGTTCTTTTGAGTCCTTTCCATAAATCTTTGGCAGGAATTTGAAAATGTAGTATTTTAAAAACCTCTTTATAAAAACAATGTGATTACTGTGCTTTACTAAGGAGCTATCTAAAGTAGGATTCCTTCCTTCCTTCCTTCTTTCCTTCCTTTCTT
This sequence comes from Laticauda laticaudata, assembly GCA_004320025.1. Classification (NCBI taxonomy): domain Eukaryota; kingdom Metazoa; phylum Chordata; class Lepidosauria; order Squamata; family Elapidae; genus Laticauda; species Laticauda laticaudata. The sequence goes on along the minus strand of BHFT01020390.1, from coordinate 7,312 downwards.
CCTTCCCCCAACCCTCCTTTCTCTTCCTTTCCTCCTCTTCCTTCCTCCTTTCCTCCCTCCCTTCTTCCTCCCTCATATCTTTCCCCCCTCCTTCCTCCTCCCTCTCTCCCTTCCTTCCTTCCTCATCCCTCCTTCCCTCCCTTCTTCCTCCCTCTCTTCTTTTCCCCATCCTTCCTCCCCTTCTTCCCCTTTCCTTCCTTATCCCTCCCTTCCTTCATTTTGCCTTTTTTCCTTCCCTTTTTTTGTTTTTTCTCCCTCCCTCCTCTTCTCTCTCTTTCTGTCCCTCCCTCCCTCTTCCCTTTCTTCCTCCCTCCCTCTTTTCCTCCCTCCTTTTTTCTTCCTTCCTTCATCTTTCCTACCACCCTCCCTCTGTCCCTCCCTTTTATTTGTTTGTTGGATTTGCCTCCTGCCTTTTTCTCTAGGTATTCAAAGCACTTTATATTGACACCTCCTTTCACTTTGTTTCCATACCAATGACGTTTTGAAGTAGACCAAATCCGAAATGAACCAATGTGTCAGCCTTGGAACCATCTCCCCCACCTCCCCTGGCACTTTCAGGGCTGCCACGGTGGACCAAATTGAGCTGTGGGAACAGGAGGGGGGAAGGAAGGAATAACTAGAGGATTGTAGCCCTAATAAAATTTTTTCTTCTGGGATCTGAGAACTTTCCTGCCAGGTGCAAGGAGGTGAGATCTGCAACTAAGTGACTCTTGGACTGTGACCTGGTTGGACCATGTGATGAAGGGCATGGGAAGGCGAACTACAGGTGAAGCTCTAAAAATTAGAATATTGTGCAAAAGTTCATTTATTTCAGTAATGCAACTTAAAAAGTGAAACTAATATATGAGATAGATAGACTCATTGCATGCAAAAGCAAAGATTTCGACTTTCAGCCACATGATGTGTCATACATTTGTGATGATTATGGCATTACAGGCTCATGAAAACCCCAAAATCCACAATCTGCAGAAAATATAGAATATCACATGCAATTCAATAAAACAAGGAGTAGACATAGCAACAAATATCAGATTCTCTGAAAAGTTATAAGCACTGCATATGTAGTACATACATAATAGTACGCGCGTTAGGTTATACTTCTGGGAAGCGTCAGTACTATCCTTTTGCAGGATTACTGCAGCCTCAATGCAAGCGTGGCATTGGAAGGTATCAGCCTGTGAGACTGCTGAGGCATTATGGGAAGACCAGGATGCCTTCAAGTAGAAGGCCTTGTAGAATCTTCAGCTCTTCTCTGCATTGTCTCTCATCTTTCTCTTTGCAATGCCCATAGATGCTCTATGGGATTCAGGTCACAGGTTGAGTTAGCTGGCCAATCAAGCACAGTTAATCCAACAGATCACTGTGAATCAGGTCTTTGGCCTGCTTTTGGCAGCTGTGGGCAGGTGCCAAGTGCCTGCTGAGAAAATGAAGTCAGCATCTCCCATACACCTCATCTGCAGAATGGAAGCATGAAAGTGCACTCGCACAAATTTCTCCTGCGTAGACGAGCTGGCCGTTGACCCTTGGACTTTAATGAAGCACATGCGACCAAACCACTGCAGCAGGAATGACATGCTTATCCAAATCAACACAGGCACTGTGGAAACTTTCACACTGGAACTCTCACAAGCATCTTGCCAGGTGTGTGCCTCTCCATTGCCTTGTTCCCCAGACTCTGGTCCTTGGTTTCCAAATAGATGCAAAAAGTTGCTCTCATCAGAAAAGAGGACTTTGGACCACTAGAACAACAGCCCAGTTTTGTTTTTCTTTTGCCCAGTAAGAATGCTTCTGAGGTTGTTTCATTGGTTCAGGAGCAGCTTGACAAGGAAGGAATATGGACAGTTGAAGCCGCGTTCCAGGATCCGTCTGTGTGTGGTGGCTCTTGATGCACTGACTCCAGCCCTCAGTCCACTCCTTTTGAATGGCCTTTTCCTGACAATCCTCTCGTGGCTGTGGTCATCCCTGCTGAGCTTGCTGTGCACCTTTTTCTTCCACACTTTTCCCTTCTGCATAACTTTTCTATGGTGATGCTGCTTTAGAAATACAGAACTTTGGGAACATGCCAGCTTCTTTTTGCAATTACCTTGTTGAGGCTTTCTCTCCTTATGCGAGGGTTGTCAGTGAATGGTTTGTTTTTGCACTAACTGGTCTAGTATTCAAGCAGTTCTTTCGCATGATTGTGAGTCCCACTGAAGCCTGAAACTGAAGAGACCATTTAAAGGCTCAGGAATCCTTTGCAGGTGTTATGGCTTAATTAGCTGATTAGAGTGGGACACTTTGAGTCTAGTATATTGAACCTTTTCACAATATTCTAATTTTCTGAGATTGTGAATTTGGGTTTTTTTCATGAGCTTTAAGCCATCATCATCACAATTATGACACATCACAGCTTGAACTATCTTGCTTTGCATGTAACGAGTCTATCTCATATATTAGGTTCACCTTTTACGTTGCATGACTGAAATAAATGAACTTTTGCAGGAATATTCTAATTTTTCAATTTTCACCTATAGAAGTTTACTTTTAATTAAGGGGGAAACCTCAGGGGGGTTGTAGAGAAGAGTTTCCCCAGATGTGCCAATAGGTAAAGATAAGTTTCCCCTCGCACATACGTGCCTGTCATTTCCAGCTCTAGGGGCTGTGCGCATCTCCGTTACAAAGCCGAAGAGCCAGCACTGTCCGAAGACAACTCCGTGGTCATGTGGCCGGTATGATTAAATGCCGAAGGTGCATGGAACGCTGTTCCCTTCCCACCAAAGTGGTCCCTATTTTTCTACTTGCACTTTTACATGCTTTTGAACTGCTAGGTTGGCAGAAGCTGGGACAATTAATGGGAGCTCAGTCCATTACGCGGTGCTAGGGATTCGAATTGCCAAACTGACAACCTTTCTGATCGACAAGCTCAGCATCTTAGCCACTGAGCCACCATGTCCCTGATGCCAATATGACACCGCATGCCAATATGACATGTCTAATAAATCGATGCTTTGAGGAACATGCCTGCCTTGGAGTTTTGATTTCATTGACTGTGTTACTTGGAACCCTGGCACAATCTCCTGGTAAGTGGCCCAAAGTCACCCAGCCAACTTTTAGGCCTAAGGCGGGAGTAGAACTCACCACCTCCTGGTTTCTGGGCCAACATGCCAACCACTGACTATGCCCATGATGGCGAACCTTTGGCATGTGTACTGGAAGTGGCATACAGAGCCATTTCTGCTGGCATGCAAGCCATTGCACATCAACAGATCCACTGCGCATGTGTGTGAGTCCCTGCCAGCCAGCTGATTCTCGGGTATCTGTCGTGCATATGCGGGGAAGGGGGAAATGTGTGTGCAGTGCAAGAGATGTGCACACAAGTGCAGAGATCATGGCATGCAGGGGATCATGCACAGAGGTGCAGAGGCACGTGGTGCTCATGCACACATGCGCAAAGGCATGAGATTCATGTGTGTGTGGTCATGCATGCATGCACATCGGGGCAGGGTGGGTCATGCACACATTGCATTATGGGTGCAGAAAAGGCTAGCCATCACTTGTCTACACCAATGACTATGCTGCCCACATTAGGACATCATCACATCTGGTAATTTATGTCCTTTGCACACGGATATTATAATATGTCTGATCAGGGGTGGGATTCACATTTTTTAACAACTGGTTCTGTGGGCTTGGCTAAGGTGGTGGGCATGGCTTGGTGACTGGGTGGACATGGCTTGGTGGTCATGTTATTGGTTGGATATGGCCAACTCAATATCACTCACTCGAGGCACACATCTCCTCGCCTGGCCTGTCATGACTGTCGGGATGCTGCAACAGTTGTAAGTGTGAAAAATGATCATAAGTCACTTTTTTCAGTGCCATTGTAACTTTGAATGGTTACTCCACACAAACAAAGTGCCAGCAAAGGAAGGGAAAAAAACTCCAGAGAAGTTCCTGTGACAGGAAGTCTAGTCCTGCCTAAAATGTAATAAGGGTTAGTGGAGAGGCAATTTCTGTAAGCAACACCAGAATGTTTCCTTCCTGCCTTCCTTACAGGATTTGGCCAGTAATTTCTTCCAACAACCGGTTCTCCGNGAGAGGCAATTTCTGTAAGCAACACCAGAATGTTTCCTTCCTGCCTTCCTTACAGGATTTGGCCAGTAATTTCTTCCAACAACCGGTTCTCCGAACTGCTTAGAATGTTAACAACCAGTTCTAGTGAATAGGTGCGAACTGGTTTTGAATCCCACCCCTGTGTCTGATATTACTGTCCTCCACCTCAGATGCCCAAGTCTGTCACTCTTCATTTTAAAAATGACAGATTCCCAAAGTACAAATAATAATCTTAGTTTGGCACTTTTGTTTTTCAAAACCGTTGCATCATCCCTTCAATCAGTGTGCACCTACCCAGACAAGTTGTGTTGTGTGAGTTCTCAAAACTGCCCCTAACTTTTAAAATTTCAATTTTCATTTACTCCCCTTTTATTCTTCTTTGCCTATTTTCCTTGGGCTGCCTTATACCGTACATCATTTTCTTTCTGAGTTTTTTTTTCTTTGTCCTGGAGAATTTGACATAACGTGAAATAATCATATTTCCCAGGGAAAGCTTGACAACTTCCATGTCCAGCTTCAAAAGTGATTTAGTGAGATTTTTTTTCCCAAGTGATGCTTAGTTCATTTATAGAAAGCAATTCCCTGAAAAGGGCTTCAAAAACAGCTATTTCAACCTTGCAGACAGGTTCATGTAAACTTAGTCTCTTTTAAATTCAAGAATGGAAGGGATGGAAATGACCTTGCAAATCAATCTTTTGCAGGGCAAGAATCCACTACTTCAGTGGTTTGCTACCTGTGGTCTGGTCTCAAGTCTGGTGCTCTGCTTTTGCAGAAATGTCATGATTTAAATCCCAAGGGTGCTTTTTCAAGAGGCATGTGGATTTTCTTGTTTTTCTTTGAAGACATTTCACTTCTCACCCAATCACTTCTTTAGTTCTTCTTCAGAAGAAACTTCTTGGATGAGAAGCAAAATGTTCTCAAAGAAAAGCAAAGTCTAGTTGCCCTTTGGAAAAAAAAAATCAGCTTTGGGATAACCATGATCTGGATGACTGAGAATCTCCATAGACACATAGTAGAGTAGAAAGCAGGAGATGATGACTTAGTCTTGCCTTAGTAGAAAGCTGGCTAGGTGACCTTGGACCAATGACAAAGAGATGCCAAGTTTGAGTCCTGCCTTAGGCATGAAAGCTGCTGTGGGAGTTTGGGACAATCAGCAGGAAATGCTGAGTTTGAGTCCTATCTTATAAATTACCACCCTGGTGACTATGGACCACTCACCAGGAGATGCTGAGTCTGAGTCCTGCCTTAGACTTGAAAGCCAGTTAGGTCAGTGGTTCCCAAACTTTTTCAGTCCACCGCCCTCTTGGTGCTACAAACTCATCCTCAGTGCCCAACACCCAGGGGTGGGATTCAAATTTCTGTGAGCGTGGCCTAATTTGAGGGTGTGGCTTGCTGGTCATGTGACTGGCTGAGCGTGGCTTGCTGGCTGGGTGTGGCTTGGTGGTCACATGACTGGGTAGGTGTGGTTTGGTGGACATGTGACTGGGTGGGCGTGGCCAAGTGACTGGCAAATCAAATACAGGTGGTCCTCACTTAATGTCCGGTTGTATAGAAAGTGTTCTAATTTATGATTGGCCTCCCCAGAGCTACTTGACCTGTTTTTGGAGTTTTGACACCATACACACACATACACACACACTCCCTTCTAACCCTGCTGGACCAGGTCATTGGACTAGAATCTGCAAAGCATCTCTGATTATATTCTTATAGTGGATAGAATTGAATCAGAGATGCTTTTCTGATTCTTGTTGATTTGTTTTATTTGTATTTCTTTATTTTATGTTGCTGAATTGCATTGACATGTGTGTCCCTTCTTGTGCACAACCCAGAAGCTTTTGTGATTCTTTGCAGCAAAAATTACCGACCTCTGGCTTTGCTCTACTTTTCAAACATGCTGCCACTGCTGCCTTCTAGGTGCCGGACCCGCAGGTCCACCCCATTGAGACCGCTGGACTGGAGGGACCTGCCCAAGCAAGTCTGAGCAGAGCAGTTCACCAAGTCAATTGGGTGAGCCTGAGAGAAGGAAAGAGAGAAAGAGAACTGGTAGAATCCCACCCCTGAATTGTGCCCTGCGAGGGGCCCACTTCCAGTGCCCCCTACCACCTCTTAGCGTCCCCTGCTGGCCCCCTTGCCTCTTAGCACCCACCTAAGGCATCCCATCTCCCCCCTGGGGGTGGTACTGCCCACTTTGGGAACCACTGAGTTAGGTGATTGTACCAATCATCAGGAAATGGTGAGTTCTAGTCCCACTTTAAATTTGAAAGCCAGATAGGTGACTGTGCCAATCAGCAAGAGATGGTGAGTTTTAATCTCACTTTAGCCTTGAAAGCCAGCTGGATGATTTTGGGTCAATCCTCAGGTGACATGAGTTCTGGTCTTGCCTTAACCACGAAAGCTTGCTGGATAACCTTGGGCCAGCCCCTCTCTCCCAGCCTAGCCCACCTCACAGGGTTGCTGTTGTGGGAAAAATAGGATAAAGTTGTATTAGATATGTTTGTGACCTTGTTCTTTGTAAAAAGTAATAAAAAGTGGGTACATAAAACGATGAAATAAACTATTAGTCCTTCTCTCTGCCTTTCATCTAATGACCTTCACCCTTTGGAATTTTTTCTGAATGTAACCCAATAAACTTTGCAAAGATCTGGACTCTGATATAACACCCATAGAATAGGAAATCAAAGGCTTTTTCAATGAAAGTGGAGTAAAGTAAATTGGGTAATTTTATACTGAATAGTAAATTGCAGCTTTAGACACATTAAGAAGAGCGAGGGAAGGGATGACATAAGTTTTGTTTTCACATGGAGCAGTAAATTGTTCAATATTTCCCTTCGGGGCCTCTTCCAATCCATTACAAAATTTTAAGTTCACTTAATTAATGGATTCTTCTTAAAACTCAGCCCTATCACCTCCCAGCTACTTCAAGCAATTAGGGGCAATAAGAGATAAGAAGCAGTGTTTTTGAGTCAGGGTGATAAAGTAACTAACACTCTGGGAAACCTTAAAGCCCCTGTCACATAGCACCAACGGATGCAAAGAGGATATAAAACAGAGAGAAACACTTGCCATCCGTTGGTAAACGCGATGCTTCCGTTCTGTACTCACTGCTTGCGTTTTTCATCCTCTCTATCCGTCCAACGTCTGTCCACTGACATTTCATCCGCTCAAAAAGTTTTGAGCTGCACAAAACTTCTTGAGCGGAAAATGTATCCAACGCGTCCGT
>BHFT01020389.1:0-10670 GCA_004320025.1 Laticauda laticaudata | reverse complement strand
CACAAAGTTTTGTGCAGCTCAAAACTTCTTGCGCGGATGAAATCTCAGTGGACGGATGCTGGAGGGATAGAGCTTATGAAACACGTATGCAGTGAGTACACAATGGATGCATAGCATTTTCCAATGGATGGCAAGCTTTTTTTAACCTTTTACATCCTGTTTGCATCCATTAGTGCAGTGGGACAGGGACTTTAGTTCAATTTCCATCCATTGTTTCTTGTTTGCCACCTGGTGCTTTGGAAAATACATTCCCCCCACTTTCTTTCTCCATTAATCACTACTTTTGCATTTTGTGTAGAATATATTGTTTTAATTAGTTCAATAATTTTTTTGCCAAATTTCATCCTAGATAGTTGTTCAATCAAAAATTGCCAATTCAAATTATCAAACGCCTTCTGGGTGTCCAAGAACATTCATGACATCTGCTTATTAGAGTCAGTCTCATAATACTCTATACTCAGAAATTCATAAGCAGTAATCAAGAGTTCCTTAATTAATTAGTAAAAAAATCAAATAAGCACTTAATCAGCAATTAATCAATGATAGACCATTTTTTACTTTTTTAATTGTTATGGATTATTCATTTGTTTGTAGATTGTTATTGGTGCATAAGTTTGTGCAGTATATCCAACTACTGTGCTACTGTCAACCAATTCTCCAACATGCTAGAATACCCATCATTGAGAATTCTTTCTCCCTTGCATCTAGTTCTCTGGAATTGACCCTCCAAAATTACACTTGGAGTCAAATCTCCCAAATAAATACTAAATATCCTTTCTTTCCCCTTTGGATCCTTATGAAGCTAATTAAGTGTACATACACATTGTGATGATCCGTACTCTCTCAAAATAACCAAAATACAAAACATACATTAAAGTCTGGTAATGCCTTCAACTTAACTTCACTGTTTTATTAGGCACAGTTTAAAGTCACAAAAGTAAATAATGAGGCAAAAAGAACATCAAAACAAACCACATTGATGAGAGTTCCGAAGCAAGCCAAGATAACTAATCATAAACTCCAGGAAAATAACCTAGGAGAGTACATGGGAAGAACGCCAGCAAAGATAAACCTCTTTCAAAGAAAACACTAAATTTTGACTCCAGCAATTCTGATTACGCAGTTACAAACTTATATACATAGCTCCCAGCTGCAAGCCACAAGGAAGATCATGGTAATCTTCTCCTGAGTAGACCTTGCTTTTCCCTGATCCTCTCCTCCCTGCATGACCTAGGATGGATAGGGGATGGGCCTGGATCCTCCTCTGACTGCTCAGCCGGCCTCTGCCCTTCCCCAGCCTCCTTCACCACCTCTGGAGCCACACTCCCACTCCCTGTTGGCTGTTCCTCCTCTTCCTCAGAATCAGTCTCCACCAGGGGCATGACACATATATGCACAGCCACAGAAATTTACAGACTCACATACCCAATTAATTTAAATTCATATATGTTGATAATTATTATTAACTTACTAATGTAAAGGTCCCTTATTTTACATTATAATTTGTTAACTGAATAGAGTATGAATTGCTATTTTATTTTTATGTCTGTACTATATTCAGTTATAGTAGGGAGCTAAACACATTTACTCCTCTTCCTCTGTAACATTTTGATTTGTGCTTTGTTAAGCCCAAATTAGCACAGTTGCCATTTATGGAAGTTGGTGCTGTTTGTGAGAAAAGAATAATAACTGATTCTGCCTTCCAAACCTTTCTTGGACTTCCAGTAATCTCTCTGGCTGCAACTTGCTGATTTAAACTCCTTTTCCCATGATTTCTCCACCTTCAATTTGCTTTGAAGGATGGGTAGGAGATAGGAGAGGGAAAATATTATCCCTCAAAATTAAATGTTTCAGCATTTAGGGTCTTTCTCCATTACTGAGTAAGAATCAGTGGTGGGATTCAAAACTTTTTACTGCTGGTTCTGTGGGTGAGGCCCTGGCAGGGGAAGGATGTTGTAAAATCTCCAGTCAGAGGTGGTATTTGCCGGTTCTCTGAATTTCTTAAAATTTCCGCTACTGGTTCTCCAGAACTGGTCAGAACATGCTGAATGCCACTTCTGGTTAGAATACTTTATGACCATCCTTTAGCCAGCAGAAAACTTTACCAACATGGCATTTGTTGTCCCATTACTAATTGTTGTAAATTGCCCAGAGTTATGGTATATAAGATGGGCAATTATGTAAGTCTTTGAAATCTAAAAAAATCATATTTTGCTATGATTAATTCTCTCTCTCTGTCTCTCTCTGTCTCTCTGTCTCTGTCTCTGTCTCTGTCTCTGTCTCTGTCTCTGTCTCTCTCTCTCTCTCTCTCTCTCTCTGTGTGTGTGTGTGTGTGTATAGGTATACTCTTCCAACCCCAGTTAACTTTTTTTGTTCATGGACTGGGGAGGAGATAAAGGAAGCATCACAGAAACATCTTTAAAAAATGATGTATCAAGGGAACATTTGTGTCATAATTAGGAGTACTATAGTTGCTTTGAAGTTTTTAATAATTGCAGTATTCTAGCCCATGGAGCAATGGCCCAATGAGTCAACAAAGCACACAAACATTTCCCAAAAAGATATGTCCACCAGGCAAATTAAATCCACAATACAAGAGAATTCATGAGGCAAGAAGAGTCCAGAGTCCACAAGGCATGATCCAAAGTCAAGCTACAGTGTCAGTCTGAAGCAAGGCAGGAATCATAACAACCAGATAACATACAGCTAGGAAACCGACACATTGTTCCCAGTGTCATCTTCACTTGTCTGCTTTGCTAAATAGCCAGCCTCAGGTGCACTCCAGGCTGCCACCTTACGAGTACTCGGGCTGACTTCATTGCTCCTACCTTTTCTCCATCTTAAATGGTTGCAGGAGCCCTGGTGGCACAATGGTTAGAATGCAGCATTGCAGGCTAACTCAACTGCTCACTGCCAGAAGTTTAATTTTGACTGAACTATACTTTCCCTTTCTTCCTTATCCTTGCTTTTTTAGAATTACTACCACAGCTGCCTGTATGATGGATTTACGCAGATATCCTTTGGATGAACAAAACTGCACACTGGAAATTGAAAGCTGTAAGTCTTACTGTTTTCCATTGATACATAAAATTACAATTTTACTTGGAAACATATCACACTGTGAAGAATCATGACATGTTCTGACTTTGTTTCCAGCATTAAAAAAAGTCCTATCAACATTACTGGCATTTTTTCAACTTTGAAGTCATTTACATACTCCCTTGCATTATTTGAGGCCTTGTTTAAATGTTATGGTCAAGTTCTTAGTTGATGGTTTTGCCAACTATTAATTTCTTTAAATCCTTGGAAATATATTGTTTCCTTATCAAACCTATTTCTTCTCTTTCCCCTTCTCTCTCTGTATATACACACACACACACACACACACACACACACACACACACAGTNCCTTCTCTCTCTGTATACACACACACACACACACACACACACACACACACAAACACAGTATATGCATATGTTAATTACCATTCCTACTCTTCCAGAATCAGTATAACTCTCTATAATCAGTTAAATGTATTTATATAATTGTGACAATATTATTTAATGTTACAGCCTAACAAGCTTTAATTTACAGACTGATGTACCATTTTTTTTATTAATCTGAAGATATATATTTTAATCAATGAGGTCAAAAGTTCTGAATTGGTTTTATAAGAATATTTTAGTTCTGATTATGATAATGAAAATTGTAAGAATATTAATCACATAAAACCAGTGGTCTTTATTTAAAAAAAAGCATGTAATCTGTAATCATGTAATCTGTCATGTCCCAGTGATTTACATTTGTTTATGGCCAGATATGTGTTCTCTTACCATTTTCTTGCTTATTTTAATTTTTATTTCTAGTTTGTCTTTTACAGCAGGGTTTTTTTTTTGGTACAATTATAGCCCAATGTACTAAAAAAAACTACTGCAAAAGACAAACTAGAAATAAAAATTAAAATAAGCAAGAAAGACAACACCTCTCTGACCTTGATGAATATAATTCACTGGGATCTGATGGATTATATGGATTACATCTGATGGATTGCATGGGTTTGTTAGAAACAGATCATGCCAAACCAGTCTTATCTTATTCTTTGATAAAAGTCCCTTAATTAGTAGACCAGTGAAATGCTGTGGATGCAATATACTTAGATATCAGTAAGACATTTGACAAAATAGACCACAACCTACTTCTTAGTAGGCTAGAAAAATGTGGAATAGATAACATCACCACCAGATGGATTTGTATCTGGCTGACAAACCATACTGAATGAGTAGTCTTTAATGGTACTAGATCCAAGACCCCAGAACACAAACTCAAGATCTAAAAAAGATCTTGACAAACTTGAACAATAAAGCCTATCCAACAAAATGAATTTCAATGTGGAGAAAAGCAAAGTTTTACATTTAGGCAGGGAAAACCAAAGATATTAGGTGAGGATTAGGTGAGACCTGGCTCAAAAACAGTAACTGTGAGGGGGAGTTTGGAGTCTTATTAGATAATCACTTGAATATGAGCTAGCAGTGTTGTGGCAGCATCATAAAAGCTAATACAAAACCCGGGCTGTATAAACAGAGGCATAGAATCAAGATCTCATGAAGTATTAATAGCACTTTATAAAACCCTAGTAAGTCTACACCTGGAATATTGGAATACTGCAACCAATTTTGGTTGCCATACTACAAAAAAGATGTTGAGATTTACAAAAAGTTCAGAGAAGAGCAACTAAGATAATCAAAGTCCTGGAAACTAAAACATATCAAGAACAGCTACAGGATTTGGGTTTGGCTAGTCTAAAGAATAGAATAATTAGGGGTTACATGATAGCAATATTCCAGTATTTGAGGGGCTGCCACAAAGAAGAGGGGGTAAAATTATTCTACAAAGCACCAGAGGGCAGGATAAGAAGCAATGGTTGGAAACTAATCAAAGAGAGAAATAAACTGGAATGAAGGAGAAACTTCCTAAAAGTGAGGACAATTAACCAGTGGAATAGCTTGCCTCCAGAAATCGTGGGCTCTCCAACACTGGAGGTTTTTAAGAAAAGACTAGACAATTATTGATCTGAATTAGTATAGGTTCTCCTGCTTGAGCAGGGGGCTAGACTAGAAGACCTCCAAGGTCCCTTCCAGCTCATTCATTCTGTTTTCAAAAAGTCATTTATTTGAAGAAAATGTATTTAATTATAATTACTTGATTAATTTGATAGTAGGCTAATTAACTAAAATTGATTTAGTTATAGTTGATCAATTAAAACAATTAAGGGCTGTCAGTAAGTGTATAGATGATTATATCATTAGTATTCAGTAGGAAAAGGCCTGTTGGCAGCTTATTAAGGTAGACAAGTCAAGAAAGAAGAAATGCTTTTTATTGTTATAGGGTAGAATAACAGAATTTGCAAGTCAATCGAGTCTATCTCTATCCCTTCTCATATGAAACAAAATCAAGTTAGAAAATTTTTTTATCTCACATATTCTTCTTTTCTGGAAATGAGCAATCTTTTCTTTTTGTAAACATTTTTATTTGGGTTTTCACAAAACATAATACAAATAAAATATCTTGTTTTTAGAATAGCATGAATCTGGGTTGTTACTTTTCCATACAGACACAAACTCAATTTCATATTCATCTTTGTATTTTATTCCATATCTTATTACCATTTTAGCATTTTCTCAGTGATTTTTATCTTTTCTTAGTTTTCTCAACGTTGTTTTTGATTATTTCATTCCTTTCTAAGTTCTAAGTTTTTCTAAGTTTCAATATCTTTCTAATCATTATATTTATACTTCTGTCTGTCCTGTTTCAATTTCATATTTTCTTTTTTTTTCTCATTTAAACAAGTTCTTCCCTGTAGTTAGTGATGGAGTATGACACCTTTGTATATCTTTTAATTTTTGTCCATTCAGACTCTTATTTAAATTTCAATTTATGTCTTTACAATCTTATAACATTCAGTATGTAATCTCTAGATTTATAACCATAGCTTTTGCCAGTCGAGATTCTGCTTGGCACCATTCCTTAAATAAGCACACTAAGTCTCTTAAAAATAATTACTTAATATATACCTGTATTACGACTAAAATACATAAAATATTCATATTCAATCGTCAACCATTAAGTGTTAGTGTACAATTCTTCATTCAATATTAATTCACATTTTAACATTTCTTGTTTCTATTAAATTACTTATACAATCCTTAGGACACTTTAATATTCTCATAATTTTCTTTCCATATTTCTTCTTCACTTAAATTTTTATATGATCATAACTTCACAATAAAATGTTCCCATTCCTTCCTAATTTCATTCCTCTCATCTCTTTATTGTTCAATTTATTTAGTTAACAAACATTTCCTGTTACATTTTTAGCAATATAGTATTGTATGCTATCACTTCACCTACGCCTTTTTTCTTATTGTGTCTAAAACGATTCATTTCTATATATTGCAAGTAGTAACAATTGCTATCTTTATGTAGCCCATCTTGCATGAATCCTCTCTTTCAACTAAATTCTTTCACCCATTGTTCCTATCTATGTTTCTAAAGGCTGGTATAACCTTTCAATCTATTTTCTCTGTTGTTCTTTATATCCTTTCTGTCCTATTATAACTAGTCTTTCCTTCTTCCTTCTTCCCCTTCTCTTCTTCTCCCTCCCTTTTTGACTCCTTGTGCCATTTTAATTCTCTCTTTCTGTACATCCTCCTCTTCTGGTTTCTTCCTAAGTATTTCAACTACTTTCAAAGACTTCTTCTTTTTGGTTGTTGTTTATTTCAAATCTTAAAATCTTTTCACTCTCTTTCCCCCTTTCCTTTTTCTCCCCAACTAGATATACCTTGATCTCATTAAAATGACTTGTTCTGTACTCTTGTTCCCGCCCTTCTTGTTCTTCAAGCATTTTCTTGTTGTTTCTCTCATCAGTTCAGATTCTCATTTCTAAAGTTGAAATACGAAGCCAAAAAAATCTCTTCCTTCTTGGGCAGTCTTCTTTTGTTTTTAAGTCCATGTTTCATTCTTCCAAGGTGAGCCACTTAAACACTTTTAAACAACACCCATTGATTTTGTCATTTACAATCCGCATAACCAAAAGTCCAAAAATAACCAAGTAATCCAAATAGTCCAAAAGCTCGTCCTTCTTATTTCTTTTTTTCCAATTTTCTGCGTTCCTGGGCTTCTATTTCTTGTGTTCCAAAGTTTCAGTTAGAATGCGTTTTTTTTAGAATCTTGTAAAGGTTCACTGTTGATTCCTTTTACTTCCAGTTAGTGCTCCTCCATTTTTCCAGATCCCACCTTTTTGTTTCTTTCCTCTCTCCTTTCTTTTTAAAAGTTTTTAAATATCAAGAAAATCTTTATTGTCCCTTTGACATTTTATTTTCAGCTTTAATGCCTATTAATGTCAAACAGTGAATTTTTTCATGATTTCTTACTTTAAGTCTCTTAGCTGTCGTATGGAAGTGAAAAAAACCAAATCTTTTCCCCTCTCTCTCTCCTTCGCACTCAGAAATCTTCCTTTGGAACAATGTTTTATAGTTCAAATACCAAATACCTTATGCGTTGCTTTTTCAGTTCACTCAGTCAGTCAAAGGCTTCTCTTCTTCCTCCTGACACAATCTTTTCCAGTTGAAATTCTTCTTTGAGGTGGCCATTTCTAGCCACCATTGCAACCCCTTTTTGAGAAAGGAAAGTAAATGGCCAGTTGGGAGAGAGATGCAGCTCTCCTTTACCCTTCATGTGGCAGTCTCCCTCATCTTCACCCCTCTACAGGTTGCTTAGCCCGAGCCAAGCCAGCTCGGCGCTTCGCTGGTGGCGAGCACGATCGAAACCACACACCATTGCGGATTCGGTCTGTGCCAAAGAAGCCAAACCGCGAAGTCAAAAATAGCAATCTTTTCTGATGTGTTTCCTTCTCCCTAATAGTGGTAATTACCTCTTTCCTATTTCAAGAGCCCAAGACTAATTTCCCACTTTTTTAACCCTTAATAATTTGTTAGTCAAAACTTGCGGGATTATTCAAATGTGGTGGGGGAAGCAAGAGAGCACCCTCTTGTTCATTATCATTAGTCATTTAAATCAGGAATTATGCATCCATATGTATTTGATAATCGTATTCAAAAATGCTGGGTTATCCAGCAGATCAAAACTTAGAAGAGCTCATTTGTTTTCCTTTTTTGGCATGTTGCCTACAAACTCAGAGAAAGCAGAAAAAATCTACATTTCTTCATAACTTTTGAGAATAGATAGAATAGAATAGAATAGAATAGAATAGAATGTGATCTGGATCCTTAGTACATAGAATTCTTTATTGGCCAAGTGCCAGTGTTCCAGAAAAACTCAACTCCAATTAAAAAGTCTGAGACAGGCATCTTCTCAAAGTTTCCTTTTATTAGAGTAGTATGCTAGCACATCTGGGAAAATCCGAATCTGAGAAATCCAGGTTTTCCCTTAGTAATTCAAAAGTCTAAAACCAACCCCTACACCCATCAGTCCATTGCATGGTCCAATCACTATCCACCCCAGCTAGAGACAACTCCCTTCAACCACTCCTCCTTCAGGTGCAGGAATAACATGATCTTTACTGAAAAAAAGAATGCTATTATGTCTAACTACCAACACTCTATAATTCCCCCCTCCTACTTTCCCAGGCACAAGAATGTGGCACCATGGAAGCTTCTGGTACTAATATGGCTTCCAAAGTTGACACCAAGTGTGACTGGACACACAAGGAATTTGTCTTTGGTGCATATGTGTACATAAAAAGAAAAGATACATTCGTCAAGTATCATAAGGTACAACACTTAATGTTATGATAGAGACCATGTTTAATACAGTCAAAGTTCAGCAGTTTACAAATTCAAAACAAGTATGAGAGAATCTGCAAAATCCAAAGTATTAATTACTTTAGGACACTGATGTTTTATGAAACTAATTTGTTATATATATTATATTAATTGGTTAGTAAGTACATATTACTTCCAACGCTGGAGGCAAGACACAGTGCTTCCCAATGGCAGTGGCAAGGGAATTTTGCATCAAGTGGTTACATCCCATGTTATTGTTGTAAGGTACATAATAAGCACAAGTCTATTCCAAAGTGGTTTGTCATTTTTTTAAATTTATCAGTTGCTTACAAGATAATAGGTATAAGTAAAAAACATAGTTATGAATAAATGGATATATATAAGAAAAATAAAAAATATAAAAGAAACAATAGGACAGGGATGGTGGGCATGTTTGTGCGCTTATGCACGCCCCCTACAGACCTCTTAGGAAAGGGATGAGGTCAATAGTAGACAGTCTAAAAGTTTTTGGGGTTTTGGTTATCTCTGAGAAGTTTTCTGTGCCTAACCCAGAGCTTTGATATTTGAGAGATTTTACCAGGTACACCTAAAGGTGTTGATAGAATGCCAGAGCAAGACTTTGGGGTATATGGCTAACTGAACACGTGCATGGGGACAGATCTCCGGAGGATTTCTCCCTGGAGTGTTGCTCTTCTACCTTTTAACTGAAGGGACAGATTGATATCCAATCAGTTTTTATGATCCACATGGTTAGGATGTGTCAAAGAATTTCCCCTAACGACTCTTCAATAAGCTGGCAGATTGCTTTGGAGTTGAACTCTGAAGCTGTCTGCATGCCAAAAGCTGGGAGGGAAGAGGCTGTTTGGGGGTCGAAGAACCCATCCTTTTTGAAATTCATTTTTCAAACAAACAGTAAGTTATGCCTTCCTTTCTTAATCACCTTCAAAGATTTTTATTCTATCTTAAATCAACTTAATAGAGGCTCTTTCTAGCAACAGTCTGCTATATCTCTTTGAAGACCTGTGTCGTTTTAGGGATTTCTTTTGTTTTAAAGAACAAGGAAGAAGACTTGTAAGGCAAGCCAAATAAGGAGGCTGGCTGAGAGAAAAGAAAAAAAAGTTGATGGGGAAAGATAAAGATTGAAATTTATGGTTTTTAGTTTACTATTGTAGTAACTGGCAGCTTGATCTTCTTAACTTTGAGTGGCTAAAACTTTCCAATTCTGATTCTGACTAAAAGAGGAAACCAAGATGATGGTGCAAAGTATTATATATATGAAAGGTCTCTAAATAACATGCAGATGTGTGCAGGATATTACCAAACTGCAGAAACAACTTTTCAAGTAGCTGAAATGCAGAGGAGTATATCACAGCCTTGGAAGAAATGGCTATCAACTTTCATTTTCACAGTCACTATTATGGTTCAAATGTAAACCTCTAAACACAAATGAAAGAAGAGTACTGAGAAAAAAGACAAATTTTGGGTTTTTTTCTTTAAGGACATCAACATGAGGATTACATAATAAAAAGAAAGGATTACAAGTTTTTGATACTTCCAGAGAGAAAAAAGATTTTACTCCATGAAGATAAGCTGGAAGGAGTGACTTAAAACTAATGAGTTAACTGGATTCAACATGTATTTTTCTCTACCCCGATATGTGCAACTGAAAGAAAGATTTGACTCAAAATTTGAAAAAAAAAATTATTTTATGTGTGTGTGTGGATATATATAAAATATAAATTTAAAAAAAAAATCACAAAAAAAAGGTATCTAAGCGCTCTCTCTCTCTCCAGATATATATATATATAGATAGATAGATAGATAGATAGATAGATAGATAGATAGATAGATAGATAGATAGATAGATA
>BHFT01020387.1:0-29310 GCA_004320025.1 Laticauda laticaudata | reverse complement strand
TATTTAATAAGAATATTTGATTCATTCAGATCTAGGATGTCTTATTTTTGTGTTCCCTTTATTTTTTTGAGCAGTGTGTTTTCCTGTTGCAGCAATAAGATAAGAAATTATTCATAAACATTCCATAGTTAACCATTTTTAAATGGTCCGCTTTTGTTCTCTGATTGCATTAGTTTGAATCTGCCATTTTGATTGATGGAAGCTGACTCAACAGGGAATGACAATTCGTCACTATCCAATAATAGACTTCTATTTCTACTGTACATAATCTTGTTCTGTATCTTATACAGTGAAATATTAATAAAATAAAATAATTCAAATTCTTATTTTTAAAACTACCCAGGCTGCATTTTTCAAATATTTGTTTGCTATACAAAAGCAGATTGCATGACATTTACTCAAAGATCAAAGGTCTTATTCAGATCTCCAGTAACTTAAGCTGTAGATCGAATAAGTTCATAAGTAATGTTCTTGCATCATAGCCAATCGTTTCTCTAATAATTTTTCAGATAGGCAACCAGTTGCTACAATTTTACTACTCAGCATCTGAAATTGAGAAAAAAAATCTTAGTAAGATTTACTTGGATCTTAGTAAGAAATGTGAACCGTGATCCAGAGTTGTCTTATTCAAACCACAGTTCTGTTAAATGCTTCATTAATAATTTTCAGTATGTTTCTTGTTACTCTTTATCAATGAACTTGTTATGTAATTGAGACTGTAAGGTTTTGATTTCCATTTTTGAAATGAACTGAAAGAGAAAAATAATGACTCTAAATTCCATTTTTTGTTTTTCGTAAAGTTGACATAGGACTTTAGAAACTTGCATTTCTTGTATCATAAACAAATTTGTCATTTAATGAAGAGCTTTGGCTCTACTAAGCATAGAGTTCAGCAAAACTGATAATTTTATTACTAGTATGATTTGATTACTTATTGTACCCTATGATTATTATTAAGTATTATACCTTATGATTCTTGACTCTTGACAAATGTTTATTTTCTTTTTATGTACACTGAGAACTTATGCACCAAAGACAAATTCCTTGTGTGTCCAATCACACTTAGCCAATAAAGAATTATGTTCTGTTCTGTTTTATTTTGTTCTATTCTATTGTATTCTAAATGGAAAGAAGCTTATCCCCAGACACCAAGGAATGAATTCAGAACTTGTATCTATTATATGACCTAGAGTCTTTATAAAAGTTTATTTAAAATATTTATCTTCTAAAAATAAGAATTTGAAGCAGTATGTTTCCATATAGTCTGGATTTAATTTGTATCTTAAGGATTGAATTGGTTCTATACTGATACTACACAGGTAAAATATTAAACATTTTTCTTTGTTTAGCTAGTTTCCACCTTTTTTTTCCTGTTCATTTCTTTTAATCTCCATTAATGCAGATTTTTTACTCAGTGTATAACCACAAAGGAGTTCTTTTATGTCTATGTGGTAACTTGAATTGCAATATTAACATATTTTTTAGAAAATAAAATATTTAAAAAAACAAATCCTAATTTACAGATAATCCTAGTGCTCTGGTTTTTGACATGTGCTGCTTATCAAGCTGAAATTATAAAATCTAATCATTGTAATCAATGAGCATTTGTAGCATTTGTTTCAATTCCACTTATTGCCATATCAATACCATTCCCATACAAATCTCTACTATTTCTAGCATTTCTTCCCTTCATTTTCATCCTAAATCATTTCATCACTTTTAATACCAATCATTCTGCTGGAGACTTGCTCAGCCATCTTCAACAATTTATTTCCATCAAAATAGTTTTGAATTTTCTTTGCCTGTTAATCTTTACCTAGTATTTTTTTTTTCAAATGGATCTTTACCATTCCTTACTTTCCTAATTACAAGCTTTGCAACCATCTTTTTGTCTCTACAGACATTATTCCTAATCTTTCTTCCAGGATTTATTAGAGCAGGGGTGTCAAACTCGCTGTGGGCTAGATGCGTCACCTGCTGACTCCACCCCCGCCCAGTTTAGAAAAGGGGGGGGAAATCCCAATACATCGTGTGATGCCACCATGACAATGCAAGTTTGACACCCTTGTATTAAAGGAATCAATACCGGCACATTTATCCACTATGCCATGTGTTCATGCTGTTCTAGGCAAGCTAGACTCCATAACCTAGACTCTTCCTTACAAGCCTCAACCTGTGAACTTGGTAGCATATAAGTTGTATTGACAGGACAGAGTATTGCCAACTGGTTATGAAATACTATACAAATGCATTTCAACAGTTATTTCATGTTTAAAAACAGATCTGTGGCTCCAGAGCTATAAATTATGGGTAATAAAGACAAAATGGCAAAGTGGTAATGTGGCAAAGTCATTACAGGAGAGTGGTGTTCATATCAACCTGCACATCTTCCAAATAATTAACCTCCCTTTTATCAATTAACCTCCTTTTTATCCCTTAATCTGCTTCACTGAAGCATGTTTTAATTTAAACAATACAGATCCTTTTTCCCAAATTGTTAAGAATTAGAATGCTAATGTTGATGAGACACAAGCAAAATTTTGAACATATTGAGGGAAAACTGATTTATTTGGAATTATTGGAATTATTAACTGACGATCCACAATTACTGCTAAAGGTGCTACATGGCATAGAGAAGTTTTAATTGTACTGTGATGACAATGAAATATTGGATATAAAGTGCACAGTGACCAAAACAGACTCTTTCATTTTCCACTTAGCATTGAAGATATTCAGAGTTAGACCAAATAGAGTCTTAGACTCCTTTCAACATGAGTCGTAATGGCGAATAGGTGGCAATACAAATCAAATAAATAAGAATAAGCATTGTGGTAGAGTTGCAAAGTAATTCTTACTTTGCTTAAACTGATCTATGAGAAAGCTGGAGTAGTAAGCTTGTCACCCATATTATATAAAGCATTGTAATCAACAGCTGCAGACAACTAGGATTTTGGGAAATTCAGTCACATATTTAATACAGAACTCAAATAAGAAAACCTGCAAAAAGCCAGTAGCTCCATAACCTTTGAATAACCGAGAATCCTCTTTATTTTTTGCTAACATCAGATTTTGCATTTCTTTTTTTTCCTCAGCCTTTTAAATGACAAAGTGATAATGTTGCCTGGTGTGTGGTATATCAAATAGCATACTGTATTGTTGCTTTTATAAATATTTTACTTCAGTATTAATACTGAACAGCCAGTAATTGACATTTTGCTGTTAGTTTTAAATTCATTTGTATGTAGAATATAAATGTAGTATTCTTTTCTAAAGCTCATTACATCATAATTTTCCTTGATACTCATTCTGCCTCTAGTGAGAGGTCGATTTTACGTGGTGCATTATTTCCTTCACTGTGGGAGATGTGTTGATTAGGCTCTTGCTTCATTTCACTTGATTTCTGGAAAAAATCAAGTACCTCTTGGCAGAAATATTCATCAGGAAATCCACCAGAGAAAGAAAATGCAGGACATTCCAGCTTAAATGCTTCAAGGAGCTCACTGGAACTTGCAAGAGTTTCATCGGAATTGGAGGAGATGTAATTATTAATGCTGATGCCTTTGATCAAATCTTGGAAATATTGCCCAATAGAAATATGACAGCCATTTGTATCTTGTTGTATAAGCTTTCCTTCTGTAAGTTTCTCTAACTTGCTTCTAAATATTTTATCTTCTTGAAGAAAACGCACTGAAGTGGTATGCTGTTCCAAAAAGGTTTTCATTTGATGATAAAGGTGTGTAGGGACTTGAAGGTCATTTGCTAAGAGTTGCAGCTTTTCTAGTTTAGTAGAATAATCCTTGCATAACTCTCCTTTCAGCTCAGCCATTCTGCATCTAATACCTTTGATTAGGCTATTCCCTACGGCTTCAATCATAACCTTGATTCCAGTATTGGTATACGCAAGTTCATTGATCTTTATTTCAATTTCCTGTCAAAATATAACACATAAGAGCTTAGAAATGGTCAAAAAAAATATTTAGAACAATTTAAACATTTGAAAGGGAGTTCTGAATATTTGTTCAACTTGGGAAATCAAAACAATGATTGATAAATACCTTTGATGACAAAATTACAAAGATATTGCAGCTCTGATATTGTACGTCAAGATGTTTTCTGTACAAAATCACATCATGAAATGCAGCACATCAGAGGACTTCCTCCTGTCAACTAGGGCTTCATATATTTTGATTACGTGGAAGTCACCTCAAATGTGTCATACCGGTAATTGAATGACAATGTGACTGCAATTCTAATATACAAAGTTGGCTAATACTTTGCAAAATGATATGATATGATACTGTTATTATATCCTATTTCAAAGATCATAATAGTAAGGAAAAACTAAATTTAAGAAATGTTCTTCACCATATGAGCAAATATAAAAATGTATAAAGTTGAACTACTATGACTCCACTATGGCAGTAGAAGAGGTGGAGATACGCTCATAATTTTTCCGCAATAATTTTTCCGCAAACTACAGGTAGTCCCCAACTTAATTCATTTATAGTGACTGTTCGCAGTTATAATGGCACTGAAAAAGTGACATGATCATTTTTCACGCTTATGACCATTACAGCCTCCTCATGGTCATGTGATCAAAATTCAAAGGCTTAGAACTACAACTATATTTGTGATGTTTGCAGTGTCCTGGGGTCAAGTGATCTCCTTTTATAATCTGACAGCAAAATCAACAGGGAAAGCCAAATTCACTTAACCATGTTACCAAATTAACAACTATCGTGATTCAACTGTGGCAAGAAATGGAGTAAAATTTACTTTCACTTATCAACAAATTTTGGGTTCAGTTGTGATTGTAAGTTGAGGACTATCTGTATACATAAAGAGACTTGGCTCATCTGGGCTTTGTCTCACCCCAGAAAACTTTACACTTCTCTACGCTTAAAATATTGTCCTTTTCTTTTATAGTGGACACTTGAACTGTGTTCTCATAGATTGATCTTTTCATTTAATTTACATGGCTACTAACTAAGCGTGGAATTCTTGGAGGCTACTTCTATTTAAAAACAACAAAAATCACCAGAACAAAATTAAAAGCACATTATGCCCAAGGCTATTTTTGCTTCTATACTAATAAATTCCCTGAAAATGAGCTCACCTAAGGTCCTGGCTCATTGCCCAAGAGGGGAAAGGAGAATCAAGTGTTCAACACCTACAAAATAGCACTGTTGCAGAATCATTGGAATGGAAAAGATCTTAAGAGGCTTCTAGTCCAATCTCTCATCAGAGTGGAATCCTCAACCAACCCAACACAAATTGTCGTTGTTATGGCTTTTGCTTTTTTTTTTTTTTTTTGCTTTAGTAGCTTTTTTCTCATCTGTCTGAATGCTCATCAGTTCTAGTTTCACATGGGATATTTTGAAGTCTATGGCAATGTGTGCAACTAATTTTGTCAAAGATTGTTTCAATGTCCACAGTGATATTGAAATGAGTTTAATATGTATAGCCAAACATATTTAAAGACTAATATAATGGAATCATACTGATGACGGCTTCAATCTCTACTTTTTTTTCATTCCTTCTCTCTTAATTGCTGGAATTTTAAATCCAACAGCACTGATTCTGGCACATTATGACCTACTGACCACAAGGAATCAGCAGGTTTAGATGGAGAATTAAGGATTTACACTGTACCACTTCTTTGCCTACTACTGTGACTTGTCTTTTGTTTGCTACTCTCAAGATACTTCCCTCAGTCTTTTTCCCCAAGTGAGCACACAAACACAAACACACACACACAAACCACAGTGTTTGATTTTCCTCCTGGTGGTATGTAATTAGCTAGGTGCTAAGTTTTATCTAACCATATAATTTACCTCCTGTAAATGCATTTTATTCTGGTTACTATATGTAGTCCTTAACTTAATGATAGTTCAGAGTTATAATGGTGCTGTACAAAGTGACTTATAACTTATCCTTAAGTCACACTGTTGCAGCACCCCTGTGGTCAAGTAATCATGATTCGGGCATTTGGCAATCAGATCAGATCAGGATGGTTACAGTGTTCTGCAGTTATGTGATCAAGATTTGCAACCTTCAAAACTGGCTTTTTGAAGCAAAGTGTGTGGGAAGCCACATTTGCTTAATAATCATGTGATTCACTTAGCAACCAAAGTAGACATGGACATAAACTCAAGTCTGGTCATGTGATCTGATTTTTGAAATCATGAAAATAAAGCACTGAAATAAAAATTGTCACATTATAAAATGAAGGAATCAAGTTTCTTGGATTGTACCTTCCTTGCCTGTTCAGCATATTCAGACTGTTGGAATACCCAATCTAAACCTTTGATGAAACTCTTTTTCCTCTCTGCATACACTTCAGCAATTTTTGCTACGGTATGGGATTCATGGTCGCCAAACAGCTTGCAAATGGCACATATTGGTTTATCATCAGTTAGACATACCTGGATGAACAGACATTGTTAAATTATTACCTGGTGGCATAACCTTAGACTGCAATATATTTGCTGATGTTGGTGTCTTTTCATCCAGGGTTAAATTAAGGCTGTCATCCCTAACTTCAAATAACTACTTGATGATTTCAGGTTTTCAAAATCTTTCTGTTTACAGGGTGCCCTAAGGATGAATGAAACACTTATTTTAGTTAGGGTACTACCATATAAGAAATCTGGAGTTCTAAAGTAGTGTAGAGCCAATTTGAAATACAATTCCCAACCAGACCTCAACCACTCTATCCAATACCTAATTCAGCACAATCTGCAGGGCCACGAGTTTCTCACACATCCTTGTGAAAGTATTGCTTGTCACAGGAAACATAACAAGCAGTAAAAAAAAAAATCCAGTGGATTTTATTCCTCTAATCATTGCTGACTACAGGGGGTGGTGCTCACCTCTTTTTCAAGGGCATTGAGCCAGTACTGTCCAAAGACATTTCCATGGCCATGTGGCTAGCATAACATCATGGAGCACTGTTTCCTTCCCATCAAAGTGGTACCTATTTATCTACTCACATTTGCAGGATTTGGAGCAAGGATGGGAGCTTACCCCATTGTGGGGCATTGAACCTGGGCTGCCCACTTTTGAGAGGGAGGGAGGGAGGAAGGAAAGTTTCTAAGGAACTTCAGTGGAGGAATCAACAGGATGTTAGAAGTTACTCCTGCTCTCTCTGATTTTTGCCTGCCTATAGTCATTCCATTTCTCTTGTTTAATGAAGAAACAACTGAAAAGATGACCCAGCAGATCACAGCTTATCTAATATTCTATTAAGATTGGTTAAGATGAAATGTTTCCTTAGAAATGAGTAATTACATTAGCTGCCAAAACAGCAGTAATTATTGTGCCCTGTGACTATTATTAAGTGTTGTACCTGATGATTCTTGACTCAATGAATGTATCTTTTCTTTTATGTACACTGAAATCATTTGCACCAAGACAAATTCCTTCTGTGTCCAATCACACTTGGCCAATAAAGAATTCTATTCTATTTCAAGATGATTCTGAATTGTATAAAATTCCATTATATTGAGTTATACTTGAAGAAATTGCGAGAGCAGGGATGAATTGTAGATTTTAAAATGAACATTCTTTAAAAAAACACAATATATATACATACATAAATTATGTTACTGACAGAAATATGGTTTTATACCAAATTCATGCTTTCTCCATGCTCTTCACATATTTGAGACAAACGGTCTTGTTCTCTGGCATGAAGATTTTCAAGCTCATACTTAAATTTTTCAAGAACATTCTCCACTAGGATATTCCTTGGCAATCCAATGAGTCCTCCTCCTCTCAAGTACACAGTCTGAAACAAAGCCATTGTATGAACAGACTTTTCTTTTAGTACTTGCTTTATGCTCAAATTCTTTTAGGAAACAAGTTTTTCAACCTAGCTTGTCTTCTGTGGAATGCATGCTTGTGGTCATGCATGCTAAACTACATATAATCTTTGTCTTACAACTGTTCATTCAAAATTTACAATAGCGCTGAACAAAGGGACTTATGGCCTTTGCCTAAAGTTGCAATTGCTGTAGTGCCCCCACAATCATGAACAAAATTCAGGTGCTTGGTTTTATACCCACCCTTACATCTAGCCACAGATATGCTGCAATGCACCCTCCATCTATTTCTCCCCAGCCCCATCCTGCCCCGTAGGGTCCCTGTTGGACCTACTTCTGTATCCTATTTGCGTTTGTTTCCTGCCTTCCTTCTCTTCCCACTGTACTGTATAGGAAGGCCCTAGGGTAGATCAGTTGATTCTCCTTCCCAAAGGTGATCTCCTAGATCAACTTCAGGAAGAGAACAGACTAATCTGCCCTGCAATTTCCATATAGGAAGGCCATGTGACGCTGTCCTAAAAGTGGGCACCATTTTTGGGAGTGGCTGCAATTTTTGGATCACAAAAACTGCCCCATTTCCAAAATGGTGTCCGATTCCAGGATGGTACCATGCGGCCTCTGAGTAGGAAAACCATATGACAGATCAGCTGTTTTTTTTTCCTCAAGGGTGATTTACAGAAAAGTTTGCCAAGCAAAGGTTAGGGTGAGGGGTAAGGGGGTACAACTTAGACTGATAGGAAGCAGCTCCAAGGTCTATGGTGACTCAGCCGGGTGGGAAGAGTCCTCAATTAATATACTTATAAATATAATGGGCATGCTCTATTATGGTCATAAGTTGAGAGCTACCTGTATTGATTGTATGAATAAGTATGGCTCATAAAAAGGCATTTTATGATATTTTTCTAAATATGTTCTCTCTGACTTAAAATTATACTGAATTCTTACATCATTTTCATTCCATAGGGCATCATTTTGTTCTATCCAGATTTTCCATAATTGGCTTTTGTTCTATCCAGGTCTTGTATAATTTCCATTATCACAATGGAAAGCGCTTACCCTCTCCATTTCACCATATGAGGGAATTTCTTCACTTGCACTAGTTAGGACATTGGATGTTAACTGTTTTTTTTTCCAATAATTTTGATTTTCCCATGATCTGTGACCTCAGGTTTCATTTTCCACAGATAATTTGCTTGGAAATTGGTTCTTCTCTTGGATAAAGCATAATTCTTGGAGTTGACTTCATTGAGTCACATCAGAACAAGCTTGTTTGGAAAAGTAAAAAGATATAGTAGTATGAGATCCTACTTACTTTTCTGCACATAGGACAAGAGAAATGCCCATTGACATGGCTACAATTTTGGAGGATGAGAATCTTTTCCAGGCATTTTTTGCAGAAATTATGTGCACAAGAGAGGACCAACACTGGGGGAGTGAACAATTCTAAGCACACTGGACATGACAGCACCTGCACCAAAGCCTCCATAATATTCCTGCACTCAAACAGATAAAGACCAACTGTAATGTTCTTTTCTAGCTACATTTACAGTTACATTCCAGAATGTCACTCTATGACTCATTTCTCACAGTAACTCCATAGCAACATAAGCCAACAGTAACACCTCAGTTTTTACAGAAGCAAGAACTAATGAATTATGAATTTAAAATATCCATTTTTATATCATGGAAATGTAAATTAAATTTGTATATTAAATAAATTATATAACAACAGTTATATAACTAAAGATTTTACAATGACTTGGAGCTAGATTTTTCAGTGAACACAGCCAATGAAATCAATGGGGCTTATATTACTGTAATCGTTGTTAATTTAACAGCCATTGTTCCATTGTAAGGATTACTAATTCAGGAGGATATAACCCATTGTTCTGCCTTACAGGAGAATTTGTAATTTCCTGTTAGAAAGAACAAATAGTAAGTAGTTCAACTAAGCAGTGGATTGATGAATTACTGCAGTTAATGGCATCCACAATTCACTATCTCTCTGAGAAGGCTCCAGATGCAAGTCTGAATTAAGAGTTATAACAATAAGTATGGGTTGTCAAAATATATATGGGTTGTCAAAATATATATGTATGTCAAAAACAATGCTGCATATCGCTGGCATCTGTGCAAATATAGTAGAAAATAATCTGGCCACTTCCCAAGTATATATTTTTTTCATTTCAAAGAAAGAAATAGTATCGGAGATATTATCCAGTGGTAGTTTTGTAATAGAAATAAGGATTCACCAGCACACTATTTTTTATGCTTTTACACATCTAATTTTCACTATTTCCCAAGTGGCATTTCTGAGATTTTCTTGAAAAAGTGCTTTATAACACAAAAATAGCACTTACTTGCAACATCTTCAAGCAACTTTTTCCCCAAGACTATGGAAAGCTTATGTCTTTTAATAAAAATTGCTAATTAAAAAAAATCTGACAGCCTTCTGATCTTTTGTTCCTCTAGACTAGTTTTTAGGACTAGGTGACAGTTGTCCCCAGGAATGTTTAAGGCAGAAGTCTCCAATCTTTTGGACCTCAGGGACCACCAAATTCATAATTTTAAATCCCATGGACCATTAATATGAATCCAGCATGCCACTCGCTGAAGCGCCTGGACTGACGGGATGGAGTCCTTCAGGCGCTTAGCTTGGCTGCCTGTTTCTGCAACCTTAAATAGTCAGTCATTTGGACCCGTTTCCCACAGAAAACAAAACACCAAGATCTCTCATCTCCCTTTCTTTCATCTCTCTCTTTCCCTCCCTCCCTCCCTCCCTCTCTCTCCCCCCCCCGTCCCTGGGGGTTGGGGTGGGGGGAAAGGAACCTTTGAACTAGTGCTGGGTGGTGGAAATCAGATGTCCAGAGGCTGATGAGCCACGTGCTGAAGATCAGATGGCTGGCAGGGAGGTGAGGCAACAGGGCTCATACCGGCAGAGAATGGACTGACGTGCATGGGAGCTCACATCAGAGCCCTTCCCGACTGCGAGGAGATGGGGGTGAGGGAAAGAAACTTCTGAACTGGTGTTGCCTCCTGTCTCTAGACATTGAGGAGGCCGAACAGCTGCCAGCAATGCCCTCAGGTGAAGATGTTGCAAGAGGGAAGCTCGACCCCTTCCCTCAGGAGCCGCAAAGTGCTCACCACTCCTCTGGCACCCGCCAAGCCTCCTCGTTCCCACTGGGCATGTGAGCCCTTCTGGCAAGGAAGAGAAGCACAGTGGGAAGAGGCTTGCTGGGTGCCAGAGGAGTGGCGAGAGCTTTTGCGGCTCCTGAGGGAAGCCTCCTCGCCCTCACATCTTCACCTGAGGGCATCGCTGGAAGCTGCTTTCTGCGGCTCAGGAGGTCCGAGCTCTTCCCACTGCTGCTTGGCCTCCTCAATGTGCAGAGGCAGGAGGCAGCAGCCATGACACGGGTTTGCTAGGGAGCCTGCAGAATTGCCCCACCTCCCTGCCAGCCATCTGGTCTTCATCATGTGGCTCGTCGGCCTCTGGACATTAGATTCCCACCACCCAGCACCAGTTCAGAAGTTCCTTTCCCCCCAGCCCAATCCCTTGCAGGCCAGGGGACACCCAGGATGGGCTTCAATGCCATGATCTCCCGCACGCTACTCTCCTCCCCACATGCATCAGTTCACCCGCTGCCAGTATCACCCATTGCAGACACGGGTGCGCTGTGGGCCACCAAAAATTTTGCACGGACCACTGGTCAGCGACCTCTGGTTTAAGGTATTGCAGAGAGGTGGAGAAAGCTGGATTCTTTCCTAATTCAAGAGCAAAACATCCATTGAAGCCCAATTCATTGCAGGATGCTCCCTCCAGATATTGTTGAACTATAATTGCCAACAATTCCAGAAAGCAGGATCAGTGTTGAGGTAAGTTAGTTTATATTCAACATCTGAAGGCAAGTGCCTTTTCCCTTTCAAAATCTGCATATCACATGTATTCTTTAAAGTGGTTTTGTTTATCTCACATTTAAAAGTGATGTCTAAAATGCTTCCCGATATGACAATTACACATCAAAGGAACTGTGTTACTTGCTTTAGAAAAACTATTTCCTTTAACTGCAGATGTATAGATTTCACTGAGTGGTTACAGACACTAAGTACTTGAAGTATTATATACTTTCTGGCTAACCTTCAGAAAAGGGATATTGTACTTGAAAAAAGTACAAAAAAAGAGCTATCAAATTGATGAGACAATAGATGTAGCTGTTATGCAAGAAAGGACTGCAGTGTCTGAGGCTCTTTTGGTTTGGAACAAAAGAGAAAGAAGCATTTAAAATTCATTCACATAAATAGGGATTTTTTTTCTCTGTCACAAATTAAAATTTAGGTAACCATTAAACTAAATATGAGATTAAGGATTGTGTACTTTATATAACAGATCATTAAACTGAATTTGCTGCATGGAAATATGGAGATGGGTGAAAATTTGAATGGTTTTCGAAGGGGACTATACAAATGGATGGAGTGTTGGGCTATTAATGGCTACTAAGTTTGATGGTTATTTACGCAATCATAAATGACATGCTTTACAATTACTGGATTAACCACGGTGAAGGACTATTGCCTTCTCCTGTTTTGGAGTATCTAGGGGACATCTTGTTTTGCTTCGAATAGCACAGAATGCCTGAGTAGATGGATAATCGGCCTGATTCATCTCTTATGTATGTTATACAACTCTTACTAATACTACTACAACAGAGTGATTATGGCAACTATGGTTCTGATAGAGCCTGTAATATTTCTGATTGTCAAAAAATGCTTTTATCTCATTTTCACTGTTAAAATCCAGTTAAATATTTTTTTAAAAAATAGTCAATGAACTAAGATTCTACACGTAGATACACACAGTTCTATATCAGCACTATTAAGGAAGGGTTGGAAGACACCAATTTTTATGAGAACAAAAGCAAGATTTATGGGAAAGGCAAAGAAAAATGAAAGCTTATCTTCTATTTTTTCTAGTTCCTGCAGAGCTTCTATACTCTAGTTGGCAAAAATAATTCCATGTCCCTTTCAGATTTCTCAAACTCAGCAATGGTATTAACAATTGACACTAATGACAGAAGCCAAGACATTCATGAAATCTACATAGAAAGCTTCCCATCATATCTTTTTATCAAGGATCTTGTTATCAATCCTGCTTCTGACAGGATATTTTATATTAGTGATGTACAAAATACCGGGCAAATATTTTTAGAAAGCAAATGATCTTCTATTTTTGATAAATCGTCAAAATAAAATCCCTTTAGATCTCTTTTGTACTGATCCTGTAAATAGACACATAAGAATGTATTTAAACTCATTTAAATAGTTATCTGGGTTAAGATAAAACTAGAATGAAAAGCTAAATCAAGAATGTCAATAACCATGAGGACAACTCAAATGAGGACTACTAACCTAGTGAGGTAAGAAACCCTGATTTATCACAGCCAGGAACATTTTTCTCTGTAAATATTTCCTTTATTCATTTTTTTAAATGAGCTACTATCACACAAATCTCACTTTTAACATTTACAGTATTTTATTTTTAAAAATAGAAAGTTTCAACTTTCTCAAAACCATTTATGAGCTGGCAGTTGTCTACCTTCAAATTTTAGGTCATCTTAATATTTTTTGCTACAAATTTATTTTGGCATTAAAATCAATTCTTTATGGCTACCAAGGAAAAGTCATTTAGTTGTACAACAGTCATTTGTATCAGTCAATGTTTACTAATCACAAAATAAAACATAATACCACTGATGTAAACAACATTTAGGCTTAAGAGTTTTAATACACAAATATTTAACTGAATACACCAGCACATTATGGCAGTGAATTATGGCAACAATTCAACATGAAAAAAATAGCAGGTTGAATGTAGCTTTCATTCAGCCAATGGGAACAGAGATTAACAAAGTGCTGCTGAGATCATCCCTGCTGCAGAAAAAAGGTAAAGGAAAAGCAATCTAGGCTGATTCTCCATCCAACAACAGCTACCAACATCACTGGTTACGGGCCTCTCCATTCTTCTGTCCCTAACCCTCCTGACCAGATTCTTGGTGACATATGGGAGAGGAGGAATCAGCAAGGATCACTTCATCCAATTTGGAACAAAGGGATTCTTCTCCTTGATCCAACCAATAACTTATCACTGAAAAACTAAATAGCATTTTAATGTAATATTCAAAATCAAAATGCCACATTACAATCACAAAAAATGGCAAGTTATCAAATAACTATGTATATACCTATACAGGAAAACAACCTTCCGATATTTAATAAACAACATTAACAGAAATTTAATTAATGCATAACAAAGGATACGAAAGAAAGGTAATTTTTCAACACTACAAAAATTGTAGCATAGAAATGTAAACTTCATAAAAGCTTTCCTGTTTCTTCACTGGTATATTTTCTTTGGTGTTCCAGTATCTGTTGGAAAACATTCTTTAAAATGCTGTAAACATCTGATCCACCTTTGGAATCATAGTTCATCTGCTGAAAACAAACTTAAAGTTATCTTACAAAACATAAGAAACATCAGGGGTTTATGCAAAGGTTTGTCCTCCAAGCTTGCTGGATGCTTGGCTCCTGGAAGTTTCATTACCAAACTCTTCACGTGTTTTGGGTGTCGTGTCTTGTTTACTTATATAGGTCTTCTGTTTATACACTGTCTTGTGATTCAATCAGGCTTATGACTCAGTCTTCTTGTCCTGAACCCAGGATAAGACACTTCATCCAAAACCCCATGGAAGATGTTACCTAGTTTGGTAACGAAACATCCAGGAGCCAAGCAGCAAGCTCAGAGGAAAAACCTCTGCCATCTACAATCTGAGCTAATATTCTCTACAATCTCTAACTGGGTTTATCCCAGTAGAATAATTTAAATGTAAAGGATTCAATGAACTCAAGAACTCAGATATTTATCTCAGAGATCCCCAATCCCAGGCCATATCCCACTTCCGCCCCTTTTGGAAATGCAGCTGTGTGCTTGCCCACCAGAGGCACAGAACCATTCCCCTTTTCCCCCACCATCCAAAGCCAAAAAGGTCGAGGAGCTGTGATTTATCTGATCCTAAAATACTCGGATAATATAGTTTTAATCTATAATGTTTCAAATATAATACTTTACAACGCCTATAAGACTAATAAACAGAAAAACAAGAGTTTTATGTAAAATATTGTTTCTGAATTAATTATTCAGAAAGTTACTTATTATTAGTAAGTTACTTTTTTCTTTCAGCTATTCTATGCTTTATCAAAGCAAATGTTCATGAGACATATACTGCACTTTATATTTTTCTTAAAACCAAGCAGAAGCAACTGGTCTCTGTACATAAGGGAAAATGTGTGCGTGCTACAATTTTGTATATTTTTAATAAATCTATTCTGAGTCTTGTCATATGTGAAAAAATAATTTAAAAATCTGTTATATTGAAATAAATAGTAATGACTGAAGTACACATGAATTTCCTTCCAGTACTATTCTTTCTTCAGATTACATGTGTAGAAAGATAATCTGGATGTGATAGAGTGAGATAATATAAATTCTTTCAGCTCACTGGAACTTTGGACACCATACAATTGACAGCCACTGTTACTAAATTTCTTCACATACAGCAGATCAACCATCTGCTGGGTAGAAGTGAAACATACTGCTGAGGAAAATGAAACATTTTATTGTATTATTTATTTGTTTGAATGTCGCCTTTATTACTTTATAAGTACCCCAAAGGAATGAACATATCTAATATTCATTATTCCTCCTATTTTTCCCTCAACAAAAGCCCTATGAAGTGGATTAGGCTGAGAGAGATGGACTGGCCCAAGGTCATCCATATGGCTTTCATGTCTAAGGCAGGATAGAACTGAGTTTCCTGATTTCTAGGCCAACACCTTAACCACTACACTAAGCTGTCTCTTCAAGCTTTAGCCCAACCCCGGGTTTACTGACAGAAAACAGATGGCCATCTCTCTTCTCTCCAAATAATCATGTTTGTAGATGTGAGAGACAATGTAGGTACATATGCATGAAATAGAGATATATTTTGCTTGAATTTCTGAATCAATACCCAAACTGAAATTTAATCTTTCGATATCTGTACTTTTTCAAATTTTGCAGGGCACTTTGCCTGTGTATACAAATCTGCCTAAAAATTATAGAAGGAAATATTTTAAAATATATAGAAATTTACAAAAATGCAGGGAAATTGGTTGCAAAAATAACTTTGCAAACAAAATTCAACATATTGTAACAGACAATAGATACATAAAAATAAGAAAAAAATAAAATTGACAATCCAGAGTATTAGAAAGAATGATAATACGGGATTGCATTGAACTGTAGTTATTGATATGTTTTGCTGATGTAAATGTATGAGCCCAAGTGTAATGTGTCCAGAAATGTTTATCCATACTTTGTAGACTGTTTACAAATGTTTCGGATATTAAGGCAATGACCCACAATGTGAAAAACCAAATCATACCACTTTTTCCTCTTCTCATAAACCTGTCCTCAGACTAAAAATAATCCAAGATTCAATAATCCATTACTCAAAAGTTTTATATAAATTGCTATAATTAATAAGCTATAAGGCAAACTCCATAGGAAGCTGCATACTTATTATTCCATGGACTTAAATAGACAAGGAACCCTTATAAATTGATCTCAGTAAAAGAAGGAGACAATTCAAGTTCCTGGCAAGAACTATCTGTTTGAATAATTTATTACCAGGATTATGGAAAGTACTGTAGGCTGATCAGCAGCCGCTGATGTATTTATAACAAAAGGCCACAGTCATACACTACTTGCCTTGGTGAATGCTTTAATGGCACGATTAAGAAGCAGCTCTTCCACATCTGTTGGTATTGTCTGCAAATTTACCACACAGTTTAAGATACACAGTATGGTGTGATATTTTCCCTGAGGAAGCATAAATCAGACTATTAGGTATTATCAGAGAGCAACTGTGAAAACAAATAGGATATAATTCAGCCCAAGTTAAGCAAAATGTAAGTTCTTTGGGGATGATCCTTTGCATGCAAGCTGTGATTTACAGCTATCATTGGATGCAAGGGGAGAACTCCTGACTCCAATTACCATTTGAAAATGTGTGGGAAGAGGGTCAACCAGGGAAGGTCTCAAGAGAAAGAATCATATCACCTCTTCCCCCTGATCTTGATTCACAAGCACCCTTCCATTCACAAAAAGTTAGTAAGTTTGGAGAATGTAACTCTATTCATTTAAGCATACCTGATATTGAACTGTAACTAACAGGAAATGTATTTAC
Organism: Laticauda laticaudata; assembly: GCA_004320025.1. Classification (NCBI taxonomy): domain Eukaryota; kingdom Metazoa; phylum Chordata; class Lepidosauria; order Squamata; family Elapidae; genus Laticauda; species Laticauda laticaudata. The sequence continues at coordinate 12,209 of BHFT01020387.1, read as the reverse complement.
CTTACATTTGTTAAAATGTATATAACTCCTTTCCACAAATGTCATCAAGATAGTAAGATTTAAAATCAGTAAGATAATTAAAGGACACTGATAATCTATTACTAGCAGCTTAAAAGGAACATTGAAAGACATGCAAAAACTCTTTTGCTGAAGGAAGAGAAAGCAACCTTTTGGGAGCAAATAAGAAGAGGCACCCTTTTTACATGTTATTGTTACCATGAGCCTTCTCCAAAGCACTACTGTTGAAAATCTCCATTAAGTGGGCAATCCCTCAATGTTTAAAAATATATCTTATCACAGAAAAATCTTGCAATAAGCAAAAAGTAACATTTCTTCTAAAAGTCCTCCAATAGTATTGCCACCTGATAAATTAGACAAGAATTCTTCCATTCTTCCAGCCCATACTTCCTGGAAAATTTTATTTAACAGTGCAAACAAAATGATGTAAAGTCGACATAGAATATGTGGTACTGAGTTCTCCTAATATGTCTCATACAGGTAGACCTTTAGCAACATTACTTGGGACCAGCAATTTGGTCATTAAATCTCTGGGTGAAATTATAACTATGATCTTACTTCAATTATCCTTTTGCTGTAATTGTCAGAAATATGAGAATTGGTTGTAAAATTAATTTTAATCACCATAACTGTGAATATGAGGCAATAAACTAAATGGGACTTCCTACTTTCATATCAATGTAGCTATATCTATCCTACTCTGTCCTGTCCTGTCCTACTCTATCTGATCTATCCATCCATCCATCTATAATAGAAAGAGATTGTGATTAGCCCAACATTATCTAGATGGCTTTCCTGCCACTCCTCCACCCTCTACTTTGCTTTCAAATCAGATTTTACTCCTGGCAACCATATGGAAAGTCTATAAAGTTTGGTAAGTGGTATGCCATGTCTTCTTCCTAGAGTTGAAAGTTGACAGTAAAACCTATTGTGGCTTCTATGCATAAATTAGGATTTGATTTAATTTCCCCATTCCTACTCCAGGGTCATAATCACGAGACCAACTAGCTCTCAATCTATCATTATATATTACTAAAGGGGAAGAAGGAATTCTGTCAGGAAATAAAGATCAGAGAAAATATTAAGTCATAGAAATAAATATAAATGCTTGTTCACCATTCATACACAATTAAGAACAAATCTATTTTAATGTTTTCTGTACAAAAATACCTCCAAAGAGATGTCAAAATCCTCTTTGAAGAAATATTTGATAAAGTATGATATAATTAACCAGAGGTATCACTAATATAATGAGAAAGATACAACTAAGAAGCAAGTTATCTAAAATAGAAGACCTCACTGTAGATCTATTAAAAATTTAATCAGCAGAATAAATAGCTTCCCATTTATTCTGCAACAGGGCATTCAATTGCTGCTTATATTTCAATTGGTTTTAAATGTTAGCTAAAGCATGTATATATTGTACTTTTATTCAATGCAGCTCATTTCTGCCATTGAAAGCCAGGCTGATAAACATATACAAACACATGAATAAATCACTTATTTTTCACATATTGTAAAGAAGCAGGGAAAATATCAAAGCTGCTTCATCTAGGCTGACAAAAGCAACATCATAACACCACAATGCAAACCTGCCACTGTTTTGCATAAGTCACAACACTCATCATTCGTGCAAAAGGAGAAAAGCTTCCAGGTTAAACAGCATATGTTAGAATGGCGCAGTTGCTTTCATTGTTCTCATGAAAGCAGCAAGAATCTGTTGTTGACCAAGAAAATGAACAGATACATATGGTATTTACCTTTTCTAGCAGTTTGAATGTTTCCTGAAAATCTGTGTTATTTTTTGCGAACACATCAACATCATTTTTGGTTAGAAGAGGTTCTTTAAGTTGCTCTATCCAAGACCACATCAAATTACTGAGAATAAAAGGATCCCTCTCAGCACATATTTTATCCCAGGCTCCATTTTGACTATTCAGTTCTTTCTGACAAAAGAAAAATAATTTAAATAAATGTTCTATTAATTCCATTTACATTCATGATTTTAAGACAGGACTGCATTATTTTTTGGTAAAAACAACTGCGGGAAACACTTTCTTCTATAACATAACTATGACAAAGAAGACAGTACGGTTAATATTTATTAGCTTTTTACCTGCCCTGTCTCTGTCACTATTCAGACATTTATATGCCTGAGAGAAAGCATTCTGAAGACAACAGGCTGTTGTATGCCTAATTGTTCTCCATGTTTTTTTTCTAATATATTAGAAACCCTATACATTACAGACTTTTTGCTTCAAAAATGTCTAGTTTATTGATAGTGGCAGAAGCCTTACCTTCCTTCAGGTGATTAAGATCATAAGCCAACACCTGAAGTGTGGCTTATGTATTCCCAATCTGTGTGCCAAGAAAATGAGACTATAGAAAGAAGCAGTTTCTGTTTTCTGCTGGAGAACCAATGGGCACAGAATGCTTAACCCTTTCTTAATGTAGAGCAAATGTCTTAGTATTATGTAGAAAGTGCTTCCCCAGAAAGTAAATTACTCCAGGCAAAGAGAGTTTCCTTTTGTTTTCTTTAGATAGCAAAAATGCCCCTGGGCGTCCTTCAAGGATGCACACTGTTAGTTCTCCCTCCCTGACTTTGAAAGAGCCAAGGGCATGAAAGCGACAAGTTCTACCAAAGAACATTCCCTGCAAAATTGTTCCTGTTCTAGTGCCAAGTCTATATCCTAATCTCACCATTCTCCAGGCTTTTACACAAGATGATCAGGAGACAAAGAAAGGTAATTCAGATCATTTTCCCCAACTCTTTCCCACATACATATATTGTCCCGACACTGACATTTAAGGAAAAACTGTTTGTATCACAAAGCGCAGTTTTACCTTTAATTTACACTGCATTTATTCAAAAAGCTGGGGGAGAGAGAATGCAGAATATTTGGGTCCTTCATATCTTTTTTAATTTTAGGCTGCACTTCCTAGTTCCTATTAGAAAGGAAAACACACACATACAAACTGGCTGGCTGTTTACTGCTCATCACTGAAGCTTATAGGAAATAGAAGATCACAACTGCTCCTAACCAGGGACACTCTTTGTTTACCTAATGTACACATCACTGACAATATTACTGACAATATTACAAAATGAAATACCTGCCACATTTCTACTTTAGACTTCACTTCTTCTGCTTCCATAAATTCATTCAGACCTGCCAGAGCTTTGGCTGCCAAAATTCTTCGTGCTTCTTGAGTTAATTCTGATTGCACAATGATATGGGGGATTGTTTCCGAAAGATCTCTGATATTATAGATCTCATTTTCTGCTTTAGAAGAGTCCGAATCTTCTGATGATATTCGTCTACCATAAATATCCTTTTTCACAAAATTATAGTTCAATCCTTTCAACTCCTCATCTTCATCTTCTTCCTCCTCGTCCTCCTTTTTTTCTTTCTGATGATATGCAAGGCCTGAAGAAAAGGTTTTACTACGCAGTACTCTTTTTGTATGTCTAGATCTATGGCAGGCAGCGGAGTTGTCTTCATTTTTTCCTGGATTAAATTTTCCCTGAGTTGAGAAAGTAAATGTGTTACGAATTAAGACTTCTTGGTTTAGCTCAATGTGAAGAGGCTGGGAGTGGTCCACCTTGTTTGGCGGGTTAGATTTGTTGCAGAGTGGCACTTGTACAGGCACTGACCATAGCGTTTCTCCTTGTTCGGCGATAAATGCAGCTTTTCTTAAATCTGATTCACTGTAGCTAAGGCGCCTTTTGGAACGGCCAAGAGACAAAAAGTAATCAGTGGTCCTCGATTTGCAAAGAGGATCACATTCATGTTCACTGGGATGAAGAGGATTTGATCCTGAGAGAGAGAATGGCTCTGAAGTACAACTGTCTTGTCTTGTTAACTCCTTATCAAGCTCCGTAGAAGCTAACTGAGAAACAGTCTCCTCAATTTCAGCTGACAGATCTGGCATATCGATTAATTCTTCTTCTATCACCTGCCGGTTTTCAACCAAATCCAAGAGCAATTTGCAAACAAGATGGATCAGTTTTGGCACATGCTTGAGATGTCTGCTTTCATATCCATGCAGCAAATGCCGCTGCCTGATCAAGTACTGGGAAAGAGTCACTGCATGTGCTTTGGGCTCACAGATGGCAAAAACATTTCTGAGAGGAATTAAGAACTGTGAAAACTCCCTTACGCACAACAACTGCCCTCTAGTCTGAATAGAATTAGGCCTTTTTGCTCTTACAAAAAGGATTGCTTGGTCTGCAGTCATTCTTGTTGCAAAAACCAAATAACAAGCTATTAATACACCTGGAAATTGACATATAAAAATAAATTAATCTTGAAGTTCAGGTAAAGTCTAAAATAAAACAATGATAAACTCAGAAAACAACACATAGATGCGCTTTACATCACAGCAGACTGTTATCGATCAGTAAATAAATTCCCATCAATTGTAAAACCTAAGATTATATACTTTCTCTCTCTCTAGATATGTGTTTATACTTCCATACATACACAAACCTAAGATTATATACTTTCTCTCTCTCTAGATATGTGTTTATACTTCCATACATACACACAACTACTTTAAGTATTTTAAAAAGTAAATATGAACATTATATAAACAAACATTATATATTGAAACTTACACATTAAACCAGCCGATTTTATGAATAAATTGCACACAAAATCAGAGGTCACAGATGGAAAAAATAATTTTAAAGCATAGAATTTTATTTGCTGAGAAAATAAGGTCAAAGAAAGCTATGTTAAGCTTTCCTCCAAATGTTTTCTGTGTTTTAGAAGTGGAGGTGCGAAAATTCTAAAAAATAAATAGCCAAGCTAGTATTTCCAAATGGTAGGTATCCAAATAGAGAGAGAGAAGGCATTCATAGTGTGCATTTCTGTTTAAGGGCATTAAAGAATCCCTATTCTTTTGAATAATATTTTTGGAATAACTAAATTCTCTACTCTAAAGTTCTGTTTTCTTTTGAAATAACGACAAGGGAAATACAGTTGAAAACTAGGATTTCTCTTAAATCTTTATAGATGCTCTCGTGATTAATTCTCAATTTCTTCTTTGAACTCAAAAAGCAGTTTAGAGGCATGGGCTACTTTCCAAGAAAAATTCCAAGAAATGCTAACAAACAAATACAGGTTCTCCTTGACCTACCACAATTGAGCCCCAAATTTCCAACGCTAAGCAAGACAGTTAAGTGAGTTTGATGACCTTTCTTGCAACATTGAATATTTGCAATTGTTAAGTTATGACATGGTTGTTAAGAAAATCTGGTTCCCTAGGTGCTTGTCAGAAGGTCAGCAAAAGTCATCATATCTGAATGTTGATCACATGACCATGGGGATGCTGCAACAGTTGTAAGTGTGAAAAATGGTCATAAGTCACTTTTTGAGTGCCATCATAACTTGAAAGGGTCACTAACTATATGGTTGTAAGTTGAGGACTATCTGTAATTTGTGCAGACTCTGCAATTGATACTGTACAGTGTATAAAGTTCAGTACTGAATTTTAGAAAAATACATTTTAATTAAACTAGTTGTTGCGTATTTATACCTGTTCTGCCAAGTCCCGCATGACAATGAATAGCTACTCGCCCTTCTTGTAAGGCAAAAGTCATCACTTTGACCATATCGAGGATAGTAGTGAGAGAAGCTACACCATAGTCCTTCCATCCAAAGTTATAAAAATAAACTAGAAAAAATATTTAGAACATTATAATTAGAAGACCAAACAGTACATCCACAAATATATCCTAATGACATTCCCAAGATCTGCAGTAGAAGAGAATGAATTTTCTTTCCACACTTTGAAATGTTTTTTTATTTAACTTTTAATTTTCCAGACTTATACTCCAAATTCAGTAGGTTTTTTCCTTTAGAAACTGGCTTATAAAACCTACAATGAAGGGGGGATGTCTCCCTCTGTGTATGTGTGTACATGCACCCAAATAGGATTTAAAAATACACACTTAGTATTCTTAAATTAATTACATTCTTTTTAAAATTGTCAACCACAGCTATTTGTTTGAACATTATGGAAAACCCTTCTTGTGAAAGAGATGCTAATTAAGTAGATATGTATGTATTTGTTACACACACACACACACACACACACACACACACACACACACACACGCAATTACTACAGTGAATATATGCCTATTCTGTATAATGTTTTGTGAATAATTGCTGGTACAGATATTGCCAGGTGCAATTTTCATAATTTAGCTGTCAGTTTCATGGATGCTTTAGCCATTTATGATAGCTGCCCTCTCTTTTTCTACATTCTCATATGTTGTATGTTGTTTTTTCATCAATAAACATTCCTCAACTTGCTGCTTTTAACCTTAGAAGTAGGTGGCAGAAACAGCCTGCAAGCAACACACTTTATAATTAACCAGGAACAGCAGCAGCAGGAGCAAACTTACTTCCCGCCTCCATGAATGCTTCAGGAAGATAGGTGAAACCACTCTCTTGTTCCAGTGGATTCCCACAGCTAGCATGTTCCCCGGGACGCTGAAGGTTAATTACTGTTTTTATGTCACATCTTAGGCAAAGAAAAAGATGATGCATTATTGAACAAAGTATCCTTTCAGAGTCTTTTCCACCCTCACCTCATGTTCTTTCTTATTTCAGAATAAATTGCTACAAATGATCTCAGTAATGCGGGGGGGGGGGGGGGAGCTTCNGGGGGGGGGGGGATGAGCTTCACTCTCATAAGAACTTTAGTAATTTGTTACCAATTTCTTTTACCTTTGGAACTGTTCAATAATATTATATTTCCCAATAAGATCTGTGGAGGGTCGAGACATAGCCAGTATGTTATCTGTTATCCTGAAGGGAAGAAGACATGAAAAAGTAGGAGTAAAAGTATCTCTCAGGCACCTTTCGTGTTTCATTGTTTTAGCAAATTAATCATAACATATGTTGTGCTTTTAAACATTTTGAAGCATTATGAAATGTTTTTGAACTTTGTTAAATAAAATACTTACATAACAGAATGCTAATAAGATGTCAAGATATGATGATAATAAAACAGAGCTAACACCACTCTGGTTTTTTTATCTATGTATAAAACATTTTTTTCTTCAGAGTGATCTTTTGAAGTTTATAAAATGATCCCACACCTCTTGACAATGCTTTCATTATATTCAGTTTGTTAATTTAACATTTTAGTTCAATTATATGATCAATACATTTGAATCTTAGTTACATTTAAGTCTGCAATAAATATATCCATAATGAAATCCATGTTTCAGCTGTAAACATATTGGATTAAGTTGAATTTAGTTTCTGTTGACATCGGTAGAATGCATTCAGTACAATTAATGCCTAGATGAAAACAATTGACCTTTGTTTGAATCCAATCAACAGTTTTAGCATATAAATGTTTTAAGCATTAAGCTCACGGACACCCAGATGTTATATATAAACTGTCCAGCATTTCTGATTTTTTTGTCTCAATCTTTATCAAACTGTTTTGTTTCACTGAATGTATAATCTAATACTAAGCATATTTTTTTGGAAATTAGTTCAACAGAGTTACAAACTGCCTCATAAGATATTTAAAAGTAACATTTTTGGAAATGTGTCATAAAAGAATGCTGTATATTACCAGGAGGAATATAATCCTTTAACAGCCTGTTCTTGTTCACTCCACCGAGCTGGATTTTCGTATTTGCAAGCACGGCCACCACATGCCATAGAACACTGCATATGACCAGGAATAACATGACGAAGGCGTTCTCCAACTTTTGTATATTTTGCAGTTGGACGTCTAGATCTTCCTGTAACCCAATGGCAAGACAAAATAAAAATTTTCAACAAAAATCAATTCTGAAAAAAAAAGATAAAAAGATAAACTAAACCCATATATAAATCATTTGCAAAGAAAGACTTTTCCTTCTTGATGCCTATATATATAGTATTTCCTTAATACAAGAAGGATCATCACATTATCTAAAACATTTAACAACAGCTGTTATCTTTGCTCATATTATAAATAATCTCATAAAAATAGTAAGCTTAAAAGTGATACAGCACTGTTGTATTAATTATGTGAGGTGGTCAACTTAAAATGCTTAGTTATAAAAGAAAATCAGAATTAATATTAGAATGATAAAAATGCCAATACTTTACTTCTTCTTTCATGAAAAGCAGCATTTAGTTCTTCAGGGCTTACAGAGGAAATAGCCACCATAACCCTGTGTGAAGAAGTCGAGAGGACCTCTACAACTGAGCTCCGTCGCCTCTGAAGCACTCGAAGAAAAGGATCAGAAGAAGAATGTCTCCGGCCCTGAAAAAACTTGCTAAAAATATTCACTGCCAAACGCCTCCTGGGTGATCCTTGCATGGTCACCCACTATTTGCAGCAGTTAAGATATACTAGAGGATGAAGCTGAATGAGAAAGCTCACTTGCTCAGTACTAAACTTATACAGAGACATGCATCTTTCTGTAAGATCTAACAGCCATTCAGAATAGGCTGCTGTCTCCATAGAAACTAACAATGAACCCACTGATGGCAGCTACGCCTTTCGGCAACTATATACATTGATTTTTTTTTTTTTCAGAACAATTGTTCTACTACTGATGAGGATTAGAATCGCTCAAAGCAGGCAATTCTGAAATGGACCAGGAATTATGAAATTATTATGAACAGAAATGAACACTGGAATTTGAAGAACTGAATTTAGCATCAAAAAGTATGGCCAATTCTTCAGAAGACCCTGAGAACTTTGCATCCTTCAAGTAATCTCAAGTTAATGAAGATGTAAATATGGGCAAAAGCAAATTAGTTATGATTGTAAAATGAAAAGCAGAAACATTTATAAGTGAACAAACTTTTCTCCTCCCCAAATTGTGTTGCATATTGTAAGCAAAGCAGTTATCATACATCTTGCTTTTAGCCCTAGCATTATGAGTTTACAAAGACAGAGTAGGGTTTGAAAGACTATCCAGTCAATCATTCACATACATTTAATCAGCAGTAAGAAAAGGCAAGGTCCTCATACACAAGCAATATTTCTGCTGTTTTATGAGATATATAACAGAATAAATTATTGCTGGTTGATGGAGAAGCAAACTAAACAAAGTAATTCTGTCAATATCCTGAAGCACTTCATCCCCCAAAAAAATCCTAGCTATTGTTTCTAGGTGACATAGACCACCATGCAAAAAGACATACAACTAAAATGTGCTGTTTAAAATTATACACTTCATGAAATAATAGTCCTATGATTTCACTTCAGTTTCTGTCTAGATTCTTTAAAAATTACTGCCATCCTTCTGAAGAAATTGATGTTTTTAAGTATAACTCAATGTCAAATATTACATACTAGCCAAGTTTTAAAATGTGAAACTATATCACAGTTATTTCTAGAAATATAGTCACATTGTCAACCAGAAATTGAGTGTTGATTATTTTCTTTATTTAAAACCTGATCCATAAGTTAAACAATACCTCAAATAATGTGCTCCTGTCAGAACATCAATGTGAAGGAAACAGTTATGAATCATAATGGATATTCTGAAATTCAATCTTTACAGTCCTCCATATACAATATTTCAACATTTTTAAAGTAACAAACTAGGTAAATAAGACTTTAGGTCTATCAGATATTATATGTGCCCCACCTACCAACTGCAATGAGCCTACTCAATCAGCAGATTTAATGCATTTAGGTACAAAGTATTAAGGGATGGAAAGCTTGTGATTAACCTTTATAGACAAGGATTTTAAAGGTTCAGAATCTTTGGGATGTTAACTCACAAATGCCTATGTTGAACAGGCATTATGGAACCGCTGTATTAGAATCATAGCATTATTCACAATTGTAGTGGCAGAATTTGGTTGAACTCATAGGGTAAAAATCTCAAAGCTCCCTTTGTAAGACTCCTTGGGTTCTGCATGCTCTATTTCTACCTCCTGACTTAGTGAAGTGGATTGGTAGTTCTCACCTCCACTATCTATCTTCTGGGTGGGTGGGCAGGTGCTTTTACCTGTCATCCTCCCCCCAATCCTGCAGTGTAGGACACACAGGCCTCACAACGCATCTATATAAGTAAATGACAAAAATGAAGTCAAAAGAAAAAATAAATTCTATAGCACTGCCTCCATCCTAGCCTTATTCACTGAAACATATGGCAAAGGAAATTAGCCTACTCCTTTGGGAAACAAATCAATCTCTCAAGGTATAAATAGAATTAAGCTTTATTTTTAAAAAAAACTAAAAAGAAAATGTAAAAAAAATCCCTTTTTAGATTTCAGCAATCCTGTAAAATATTCAGTGGTAAAATAGATAAAAATATACTGTAGAGCTGTTCTAATTGCAGATTGCAGCTAAAAGGGACTTTCCACAGAAAACTATAAAACACAATAGAAGACTTGGTGGCAGACACAGGATGATTTTGGTCTGCTCCTAAATTATAGGAACTCTGCTATGAAGAGGTTCCAAATTGTATGAAAGTACAATATACCAAGTGTGTACATAAAACATAAATAGCAGAGGCAGTAATGCTTAAAGAAGTGGATTAGACCAGGAGTCACCAACCTTTTGGACCTCAGGGACCACCAAACTCATAATTTTAAATCCTGCAGACCACTAATATGAATTTTGACTGACAGTGGCTTGCTGATGTTGGTGGGAAAGTCAGTCCCATATTCCAGAGCTGCAGTAGTCACAAGACTGGCCCTTTGGTTATCCCGGAGCAGCTGCTCCTCCACCTGGGTGCACCGGCTTGCCATAGACTGGAGGAGCTGCTCCGGGATGACCAAAGGGCCAGTCTTGTCACTACTGCAGCTCTGGAATATGGGACCGACTTTCCCACCAATGTCAGCAAGCCACCCTGGGACAGATTTTCTTCCCACACTGTTGGCCTTATTTTCCAGTTCCAGCTCGTGTGGCTCTACTCAAGGTAAGGTTTGCACTCAGCCGAAAGGTGGGGACCAGCAGGTGGCCATATGGTGCACCCTTGTGTTTCTGCACAGCCTGGATTAATTGCTTTGGGGGGGAGTGCTTTGGGTGAGACATTTATCTGCAGACCACCAGTGGTCTCTGGCCCACTGGTTGGTGACCACTGGATTAGACCATACTGTAACACAATATTTAATTATTTCTTATTCCTCTAAAAAATAGACTAGCCTTGAATAAGATTGCCACTTAAACATGACAGATACTATTTGAAGTTTTTACATCAGACAACAAAATGTCTTGGATCAGATATTAATATAATGTTTGTACGGCATAAAATGAAGACATTTGTACCGCAGCTAATGATCCATAAATAAGCAGTTCACATCAAAAGCTACATAACTTATTAGTTCATGTTATTATGAATCAAAATTATTAAAAATATTGAGATAAGGAACAAGCAGCATCAGCTAAGTCATAAATCTTATAACCCCTTTGAGTCTATGACAACACCATGCTAATCTGGCAATTTTTATAGTGCCATATAACTTTGTTATTAATATCACTTAGAAATTTACATGTTCACTCCCATTTCATTTTGTTTCATTTAATATTTGTAATGAATACAACTTTTAGCTTGTAAAAATGCTATTCATATTATGCATCAAACCTATTAATTTAATCCATAATCAAAAATAAAGGATGTTTTCATGCATATAATAACATTCCACAACATTTACCATGTGGGAGTTAGGTAATAATTTTCATGAGATGGCAATTACTGATCATTTTCTGCAAAGAATATGAAGCAATAAAACTAAACAAGCAGAATAAATTATTAACCTTTATGAGACAAGTTGCATTTAGATGTAATCTTTCTGGATGTCTACAGAATGTGTTCATGCAATACATTCTTTCTTTGCATAACATTCAATTTAACATTCTTTATTATGCAAAGAAAGAATGACGTGGGATAATACCCGAAGGAAGCTATACATATATATATATATATATATATATGTGCTGTTTAGCTTCCTTCGGGTATTATCGATTATATCCCATGTCATTGTAGTTCTGTTAAAGTTGTAGCCAACGTTTCAGCAGAATCTCATCTTGCCATCCTCAAAGGCTTTCTGTATGGAGTGCTGTCTCAAGTTCCTGGTTTTCAAATTTGATGGCTGGGTCATTTTGATATTGGCTATGAGCTGGGTCTGTTGTTCATTGGACTTGAGTTTTGTTGATTGGTGTTTTCTTGGTTTTCTTCTGTCTGTTTGTGGCTTTGGATTGGCTGG
>BHFT01020385.1:0-17173 GCA_004320025.1 Laticauda laticaudata | reverse complement strand
AGCTATGAAAGTTCCTTCCAAGAGGGAAAGGGCAACTATGATCCATCTGGGAAATGACGTAACCCTCTGGAGTGCTTTCCTATTGCCCACTGTGGCCAGATTGGCAAACCGATACAGAGGTTGCAGTAATGTAAAAGCTTCTCTATGGTGCAGAGTAGAAGGGTCACCAGCAAGTTTCTTCGTCCAGTTTTGTTTTCTGAAGAAGTCTCAGGTAAGTATAAATCTCTGCTGGGCCCTTTTGACCAGGGCTGCAATTTGGGCACCCCAGGTCAGGTCCTTTTAGGTTTAACATCCAGAAACTTAAACTGGCCACTTTGCTACGATTTGGTCCTCCATGATAAGCAAGGCTGGATGTCTGATCTGTTCCTTCTATGAATCCATCTATTTAAGCTCCTTGGTCTCATTATGTTGAGGACCAAGTTGTTGTTCACAATCCATGGAAAGCAACCAGTTACTCATCTTGGTAGGCAACTCCATCCCCCTGGAGATAAGTCCCACCACTGTTGTATTTTTTTGGACAATACAGTCCCAAACTCATGAGCAGATAAGGTAAATAAACAACAAGGCCCAGTCCTGTTGGAAGGACACCACCAAGATAACTCAAGCCCAAATAAAACACACTTTGCTTTCTAATATACTCTTCTCCCCAGCTGCCACCAAATGAGGCCGATTATAGGCTCCTTCCTCTCTTCATAAGCAAGTTGTTTTCCTTCTCATTATCCTGACAACCATCCGAGATGAAGAGGGGATGGTCTGGTTCTTCTTCCTCTGGGATTGCCCAGCTGGCCTCTTGCCCTTCCCCAGCCTCCTCACAACCTTCGGAGCCACACTTCAAACTCCTGTTTGGCTGTTCCCCTCCTCCGTCAGAGTCCAACTCTAACAAGGGCATGATAGACAGCTTGAAGTCTTTGTGGGTAATGTGTGGATAAGGCTCTTTATCTTCTCAGGTGTAAAGATGCCCTATTCTTCCTGGCAAAAAGGCTCCAGTTCCTGTAAATTCTTGGGCTGTCTTGCATGAACTGCACATTTGAGATCTCCCAAGAGTGGTTCAATAATGTTAGGTCAGGAGACTGAGAGGGCCACTCTAGAACCTTCACTTTAGTCCTGCTAATAGCCAATAACTAAAGTAGACTTGGCCCTTGTATTTGGATCATTGTCATGTTGGAATGTCCCAAGTATGTCCCTTGCGCAGCTTCTGGGTGATGAAGCAAATTTTCCTCCAGTATCTCTTGATCATACTGCTATCTTGCCGTTAATTCTGACCAAATTTGTGCCCTTTGTAGCTGACACATCCAAAAAACACCAGTGATCCACCTCGTGTTTCACAGTAGGAATAGTTACTTTTCATCATAAGGCCTTGTTGACTCCTCTCCAAATGTAGTGTTTATGGTGTGGCCAAAAAGCTGAATTTTGGGGTCTCTTCTCTCCAAATGATTTGTGGCCAGAAGGTTTGAGGCTTGGTCTCTGTGCTGTTTGGCGTATTGTAAGCGAAATACTCTGTGGCATTTTGCGTAGTAATGGCTTTCTTCTGCGACTCGACCATGCAGGCAATCTTTTCTTCCAGTGCCTCCTTATTGTGTATCTTGAAACAGCCATACCACATGTTTTCAGAGAGGCTTGTATTTCAACCTGAAGTTATTTGTGGGTTTTCTTTTTTGTATCCTGAACAATTTTCCTGGCAGTTGTGGCTGAAATTTTAGTTGGTCTACCTGACCATGGTTTGGTTTTCCACAGAACCCCTCAATTTTCCAATTTCTTAATTAAGTTTTGAACACTGGCTGATTGGCATTCTCATTCATTGGATATCTTTTTTATATCTCTTTCCTGTTTTTTTCCTTTCAACTATCTTTCCCTGTAGATCCTTTGACAATTCTTTTGCTTTCCCCATGACCAAAAGCCAGAAAACGTCAAGGCAGGCACTGGAATGAAAGAGCAAACTCTGTCAGATCCCAGGAACTCATTGACCTTTTCATAAACACATGCTAATTTACAAGCAAGCAGATCAACAGGTGAGGAATGGTTACCTTTAATAGCCATTCAAACCCTTTGTGCCAGAACCTGTGTGCATGTTATAAGGGCCAAAATCACCAGGTGTGTAAAATTTTGATGCAGGGTCTTTGGGTTGTTTTGTTGTTTTTACACAAACATAAACAAAACCATAAACATGAAACATAAAACCATCTTTTCAATTTTCATACAAGTAACGTCAATTGATATCAAATCTCTGTGAAAATCTCAGCAGCCCTTTCCCTTCTAACTTGAATTTAATCCTCACTTATAAATCAGCTATGTATATTTATATTATCATTACTTAATTGCTTAATTAGACCTGTTAGCTAAACCATTCCATCATTTTATGCGAGCCAACATCATTATTTTTACTTGGCCTACTTTTAATAACATTCCATATTCATCATCAGTCCATACAGGTGGGGTAAGTTGGCACCTGTAAAATAGCTTATACAATTCCCTCTTTAATATGCCTATTGACATTGACATTTTTAATTTTTGAGACCATAATTTTTTGCCCTGTGTCTAAGTCTATCCCATATCCAAAATTCCTTCCCCAAGCAATCTTTTTGTTTCTTTAACTTTGTTCTTCTAGTTTAACTCTAATAAATATCCATATATTTTTTTAGTCACCTTTTAGCACATATGAATTCATCTTAATTTCCTTGTTCCTACTAAGTTCTTGCAATAGATAGTTCACCCTTGTTCATTCAGTATTTCACCAAATATTTAACTGTTTGTTCATTTTAATAAATTACTGATATGCAAATGCTTCAATGTTGACAACAGACTGGTATTTTTAGATAATTGTTTGTCTTTTAATTTTATCCCAATTAGTAGTAAAAGCCTCTCATATATGTGCCTCCTAAAAGTACCCATGTGCTTTAGTTCCTCTGTACCAATAAAGAAGCATGCCATTCCAGCAAACAAGTCAATGACCTTCTAACATCAATAATCTAATATTCCTTTAATGTTATTCATTCTTAACCACATCAATGATTGTCGCTTATAATATAGGTTCCCAACTGGGTCAGCCAAAGCCTCCTCTGTTCTAGAATCTTGTAATAATTTTAATTTAATTCTCTCGCTTCTTTCCCTGCCAAATACTATTTCAAATACGATTTTATTTTAAATCTTCAAAAATAATCATTCCCTAATTAATTGGAATTGGTCTGAACAATTCCATAATGAAATATAAAATCCTTAACTGTAGATATTCTTCCAATAAAGATAATTGCATTTTTTCCTCTTTTGCCAAGTCTGGTCACAATCTGTTGTTTGAGTTTATAATAGTTATCTCTTTAAGTGTACCACATCTAGCTGTTAAAATATATTCCTAGGCATTTAACTTAATTTTGGTGACTGGATCTTCAAAGCTCTCACCAACTCTTTCTTTCATTTTTCAACTATGTTCTTCATCAGAATCTCGTTATCTTTTGTTTATTTTCAAGCCTCCACATATCCATATTCCTCCAATCTTTTCTATCCTTTATACACTTTTTTAATGGATCTTCCAAAAAAAAAGGTCATCTGCAAATTTCAATGTCCCAGGGTAACTTTGCCTTTTGCAGGTATTATTTAATATTTTCCTCTTCAACATTCTCTTGATCATATAATTTTCCATAATAGTCCTGTATAATTTTTTTCTTCTCTTCATTTCCATAGCAGATCTTTCCTTGATCATCTATCATTGCATTATCTTTTTCGAATCTCTCTCTTTTTAAATTTATGTGCTAACCATCTACCTGGTTTATTTGTGTCTTCAAAATAGTTCTGGTTAGCATTTCTAATTTTCTGTGCTAATTCTTCTTTTTCTGTTAACCTCATTTTATGTTTGATTGTGTCCATTTGAATTTTAATGTCTTTTTTTGTGAATGTTTCTGTAACTCCTTCTCAAATCTCCTTTGGTCTTCCTCTGGTGTGTGCAATATTTGTTTTTTCTTGATGTTTCTTTTTCTTGTGTAATCCATTATCAGTCCTCTAACAAAAGCTTTCATTGTGTCCCAAAGATTTTGTACAGAGGTGTCCTCTGTTTTATTTTCTTTAAAGAAAAATGCCAATTCTTTCTCCATTTTTTGTGTAAAGTCTTTTTCTTTTAATATTGTATTATTTAAAGTCCATCTAAACTTTTTCCTTTGTCCTTTCCATTTAATCTTTACTGGATTATGGTCTTCCCAAATACTTGTTTCAATGTCAATTTCTTGCATATCAGAGATTAATTCCATATAATATCTATTCTTGACCAAGATGAGTGTCTATTTGAGTAAAGGTGTAATTGTCTATTTTTTACATTTCTTTTGCTCCAAGCATTTTTTAAATTTAATTCCTCTACCATTTCAAAAACAGATTTTGGGAGAATCTTTCTACTTTGCCTAGTTATTTTCTGTGATTTATAATCTAATTTTGCATCCACTATTCAATTGAAGTCTCCCATAATGCATATATTGTCATAGTCCAGTTCAATTATTTTCTTATGTAATTTTCTATAGAATTCTTCTTGACTTCCATTGGAAGCACATACTGATATTAACAGTATTTTAACATTATTATCAATTATTTCCACCATCAAGATTCTTCCATCCTCATCTGTGAAAATTTGTTCAGCTGTGATAGTATCTCTAATATATAGAACCACTCCCCTTTTCTTGTGTTGTGTCAACAAAGTATATATGTTCCCAAGTTTTGGTTGTATCAATATTTGTTCATGTTGCTTTTTGATGTGTACTTCTTGTAGGCAGATTATGTTTAATTTTAGTTTCTCTAATTTATGGGATATTTTTCTTCTTTTAATAACCAAATTGTCCATATATGTTAATTGTAATCATTTTTTTGTCTTCCATTGTTTATACTTTATAAGAAGGATTTACTGCTCTAGTGGATCTCTGTTCTCTTGCTTCTTTGGATTCCACTCTGCCTCCTACAGCACATTCTTCTTTGTTTCTTACTTCCAAGCATTCCTCTTGAATTATAATTATTGCCTCTTCTCGTCTTATCTCTTCTTCTTTCCCTCTAAAGTATTCTGCATAGAATAATTCTGCTTTTTCAGTTGACTCTATTCTATGTCTTTGTTCTTGCCATGTAAATATAAGACCTTCAGGTATCAGCCATCTATAATTCACACCTTTCTTAATTAACATTTTTGTCAAAAATTGACACTCTCTTCTCATCTCTCTCACTTTCCTTGGTACTTGTTTCAGCACCACAATCTCCTTGTCTCAATATTTTCTCTCTTGCACTCTGTAATATTTGAGTTTTAATTGCTTTCTTCGTGAATTTTACATGGACTTCTCTCGGTAATTTATTTCTCATTGCATATCTTGTAAAGACTCGAAACACCTCATTTATTCTGTCCATCATTTTCTCTTTAGTTATCTCCAAAACATTTGCCAATATATCTATCATTATTTCTGCCAGGTTTTCTCCTTTTTTTCCCTATATTTTAGAATCTAAGATAAAATTCTGCCCTGTCAGTTTCCCAGCTCAGTATTCCACTTTTATCCTGTTCAACCACATTCAACCTGCTGTCAATATCACCAATTTTCTTATCTCCTTGTTCATACTTTTCTTCATTTGGGGGGAAATCTATCTTCATACTTCATCATCATTTGTTAAATATTCTCAACCATTTCATCTGTTTTTTCTGTTCTTTGTTCGATCTTCTCTGTTCTCTGTTCTATTTTTTGAATTCCTTGCATAATCATCTCTAATGTAACCTCTTTGTCCTTCTCTCTTTCTTTCTCCTGTTGTCACATTGTCTGTATTGACTGCTGTCCTCCAAGTGGTGAAGAGGAAGAAGTTGGTATTGAAGAGCATGTAGCAGTTATCTTCCTACTCATTTCCAGTCAGTTGTAAATCTGTCCAATACTCTAACTGGTCACAAGCAACAATAAAAAATCTTCAGGTTCTTCTACACCTTAATCCAATTAGATAGGAAGAGATTGACAGGTCACAAACAACAATAAAAATATTCAGGTTCTTCTATACCTTAATCCAGTTAAATGGGGAGGAATATGCCCAGCAAAAAATTAAACAATCCCAAAGAAGAAGGAGGAGGAGGAGGAGGAGGAGGAGGAGAAAAAAGTAAGTGAAAATGATGTTTCCCAGTTAGGGAAAAAGAAAAAAGAATACACACTAAAAAAAGAAAAAAGAAAAAGCACAGTCTTCAGGAGGCACAGAAAACCAGAAAAGAAAGTTCTAATACTAATAGTTATCAAAAAGTTGCAATTTAAAATAAGGGAAATTCCATTAAAAGATGAAAGAAAAAGAAAAAAATCTGCTTCAATACAAAGTAGAATACCTAATCCTGTGAATAAAAAAAAAATCCATCAAAAAAGCTAAGCAGGCACAGATACCTGCTAAAAGCATTTTTTAAAAAAGGGTGGGGTGGGGGGGAAGCAAAGGAAAAAAAAATTCTGTCACAAAGTAAAACACTGCCACAGTACAATATCCAAGGCTCTCTTGTCAAAATCCAAACAAATTTCTGTAGAGCTCTTTTTCAAGATCCCTATAATCTCTTTTCTTTCAACTCTAGACTGTAGCCACAGATAGTTTCCCAGAAGACCACCTACAATGATATTCTTCGATGCTCATCCCACTATCTTGTTAAGGCACATAAACAGACAGGCTGGAAAATCCTTGACATAAACTTCCAAGTTCCTTTATTCTCAAAAATGAAAATCACAGTAAAAAGAAACAGTGTATTCAAGCCTCTAGGTGGCAGTGTTACTTAATATACGCTACTTTCACCTCTTTCTTTATAGCCAGGACAAACAAAAAAAAGTTGAAAAGTTCTTTTTTGAAATAGAACCAGACAGAACCAAATAAAGCTATCCAGCAAAGTAAAAAATTTCTACCTTTAAAAAAGGTTGTTACTTAGCCATAAAAAGAGAGACCAGTCCAGTTTGTAATTAAAGTCTTTTGGTGTCTATAACAAAATCCGTAATATAAAAAACACTCAGTTTGACTTCAAGCTTATTTTCGCCGCCTATCCTCTTCTGTCTTCACTTTTCAGTTTTCATTAGAGTGTTCTCTTCCCAAATATCATATTTAAAAGTATCTCACCAACCCGACACACTTTCTTTCCTGCTTTCTTCCGTTCTGGAACTGTTCCAACTTCCAGCAGCTTCAATGGCCACTTCTCCACAGTTAGAAAAGAGAGCTTCTCCTGGATCAACCAGGGACTTTGCAGTGTCCCTGGGATCAGCAGGATGCGCCCTCCTCTACTACCATCTCTACAGGACGGTTCAGGTCCAGATGGACCGTCCAGCTGCAGAGATATCAATTGTGGTCCTGGAGCCTCAAGATTGCATGTCGTACAATCACGACATCAGCTCCGCCCTCCTGGGTCATTTGGGTAGTTTCAGTTGTCATTATGATTTAAAAAGAGTAAACACAGTTGATTGATAATAAATGGCTTCTAAGCCAACCACTAACCATGAGTGAAACAAAAGTTTTTGTGTTATCATTCATATTCTTTGAAGAATGGCCAAGAAATCATAAATTCTGCCACGGTATGTAAAATTTTGAGGACAACTGTATATAGCCACAAAAATCTATTGGTGTGGGCTGAAACAAAAATAATACCGTAGCTGTCATATCTTATGAGTTGATTACACTGGGAAGCAATTAACTCTGTTGTAATCTTAGACACCTAAAATCTCAACAGCAGATAGAGCATGATGTATGACAGAAACAGAAAATGATGTATGACAGGCACAGAAAAAAAATAAGACTGTAGTTACAAAAAAAGGAAAAAGTTCAAAAATATTAAAACATAAAATAAGCAATTAAACATGTTCAGATCCAGACAACCTTTAAAATAACCAACATCTTTTTCATATATTTAATCCATGGTGGATGTGATTTCATCAAGGCCCTAATGATTTGTGACCTTATATGATAAGAGATTATAAAATGTTCTGGTTGTAATTTTTTACCAGAAACAAGTGTTTTGTTTTCTACAAACCTATTTTCAAAAGAAGAATGAGATGTCATGATTAATAACCAAAGTGATTATAGAAAGTCATCCCCTCCCCAAGAAGAATGAAATATTTTGAGGAATATTAAAAAGACAGAATACTATATTTCCCGAAATGAGAAATGGAGAAACATGTTTTTTAGAAGTAGGAAGCAGCTCCAGTCTCCCTGCCCCCAAACAGAAACTGAGGAGGCAGCTTTTAGAAATGCAGATTTGGTAATCCATTCAAGATAGGATATTTTGAAACAAAGGCAGAATGGTAGGATTAGAAGCAGCCCCTCACTCAAGATCCAAAACAGGACGAAAAGCATTAACTCACAATAGGAATTGCCCAACACTCTTTCAGAGCACAAGCCCCTTCATTGCACCCTGCTCTGCCTCCCAGAGCAGTCCAAATTGAAGGGCCTGGGAGCTCAGATAAGCAATAAGCCAGAGATTGACCAAATTAGTCAGCCAAGCATCTAGAATTTGCATTTCCTCCTTTGCTTATAGAGTCAGCTATGACCCCCTATCTGACCCCATTGGAATCTGACAACAGCCAATAGAATACATGTTCTTGTACAGGAACTGGAAGCTCAAATACAAAACCCCAAGAAGGTATAATACCCCCCCACTCTCAACTCCATTTTGTCAGCTTCACCAGAACCATAAATGTGGATGGTTCTGTTCATTATTAAGGCATCCTTCCAATCAGCCTCCAAGTTTCCAGGCCCTATCTCCCAGCTTGGAACTGAACCAGATGGATTTTTCTTCCAATGTGATAATTGATCCAATTTGTGATTAGAAGGAAATAGTGCTAGAATAACATGTCTTACTCTAAGACCTTGATGGCGAACCTATGCCATGTGTTCCGGAAGTGGCACACAGAGTCATCTCTCCAGGCACACCAGCCATTGCCCATTGTTCTTCTGGATTCTGGTGCACCAGCTGGTCTTCATGCACATGGGATTATTGGAAACCAGAAGAGCAGTTCCCCATAGTGCATGTGAGCACCAGCCAGCTGGTCTTCATGCGTGCAGGAGCACCAGAAACTGGAAAAGCAACTCCCTGGAGCACATGTGCGTGCTGGGCAGCTTGTCGTCATGCACGCAGGAGCACTGGAAACCAGAAGAGCAGCTCCCCAGAGTGCATGTGCGCAACAGGAAGCTAAGCTTCCAGTTTCCAGGGCTCCTGCACATACGTGTCAGGGAACTGCTCTTCCGGTTTCCGCCACGTGCATGCACTCCCATTTTGGCACTCAGTGCCAAAAAGGTTAACCACCACTTCTCTAAGACATTTACCCAAAGCAAGCTAAGAAGAACAAGGACAGAATCAAATGCCTCGTTACTATTAGCTAAAGACTAGATGTGCCAATGTAGAGAAGCAGAGAGCAACTTATCAGTTAAATAAGTCCAAAATCAGAAAGAAATTGCTAACTTCTTTTTAAAAGAAAGGACTATGTATTTCAGTACAGTATTATTTCTGAAAAGCTGAACAAAAAGAAAAGAGGTTTATTATTAAGGCTTATTAATATTAACTGTCAAAAGGAAGCAAAGTAAAAGGAAATAGACCTATACCTCTCTAAATTTTACAAAAATATTTATTTCATTTTTAAATGTTATTTGCTACTCACCTTGCATGAAGAGACTCTGGGGAAGCAATTATGGCAATAAGTATAAACAAAAAGTTCAAAAAATATTTATTGTTTGGAAACCTAGTTCACCACAATACCTGATATTGGTGGTGAACTAGAACATTTAAATAGCAAGATTTACCAATGAAACTCAAAAACACAGGATCAATTTTAACTGATGTTTTTCTAGAATTTATGTAGTTAAATGCAACAAAATATTTTAATGCTAAAATATTGGATGACTTCAGGACAATAAGAGTGGGATTGAGGACAGGAATAATAACAAGAAATATAAAATTTCATATTATATATTTCTTTTAGTAAGGAGTTTAATTCAGCAAACTAAAGGTTTAGCAAAAGTACATGTTTAGCAAAAAGATATATTTTAAAACAACCAAATCATTATCATTAATAGTTAATTTTTATTACATATATACTATATACTGTATATTTAATATATATATTAATTAAAACAAATTAACTTCTTAAGACTGAGACAGGTATTTTATAGTACAAAGTCATCTGCAACCTTAAAAAACTCAAATATTCTTTTTTTCCCCCTTTTTCCAAGAAAGATATCTTTGTTTCAAAAAAAATCACGCTTCCACACAGGAACTCCCTGGGTAGTTGATCTACAATTGGATGGAAGTTAAAAATTAATTACTCTCCCAACATATTGATTACATGGCCATAAACATAAAAGCTGGAGCCCAGAACAATGTACACTGACCCTCTGTTGAAGCAGCATGCTTGTTTTCAAAAGGAAAAGAATTCAGGTTTCAAAATCAGCTTTCTGCAGAATTGAAGCTGAAATAAAACCAACAGTGCCATCTAGAGAGTATTTATTTACCCTTATATAAAAGGCATCAACTATAGATCCACCTCTACACATTCCATTCATTTTTTTCAACAGTTGATGTTTAATTTGCAAAAGGTTTAGACAATGAGCATGCCTGATTAGAATTAGATTTTAAATCTGGCTATATTAAATACCACTTTTAAAAATGTCAGTGAAGTCTGTAAACCTAATGCAAAAATAAAAGAGGGACTCTAGGTATGTGTATCTGGCCCATCCCCAAAGATACATAATATTTAAGATTATTTCTTGCAGCAGCAAGTTCCAACCCAATGGTTGCTATGAACAACTAGTTTTTGTTTTTAACTCTATATGAGTTTCCCATGAAAGTGGATGGGCAAATGAATTTTATTTTTAACCCACCAGGCATATACAATTGCCAGCAATTATTACCAGTTGAAATCAGAAGGTAAGCAACTAAAGCTATTCCAATTCTTCTAGATGAGGGCCGTCAAACTTGCAGCCTGCGGGCCAGATGCATCATGTGTTGGCCCATGCCTGGTTCAGCAAAGGGGGAAAAACTTGTGAAACATTATGTGACGACACCATGATGGGAGTTTGACACCCCTGTTCTAGATAAAGAAAACAGAAGACAGAACAGGTCTAACAATGTAATAAATGCTGTCCGATGTTGTTAGTCCTCTTACTTTTTTCCTGTTACTGCTTTGATATGAATTCCTTAGCCCTCCCCAGGAAATATCAAAAGCATTTAACAGATACAAATTTCAACAATACCCTAACAAAAAAAATTGAGTAGAGATCAATTCAACTCAAGAGCACATAATAATCTTTAATGATTTCCCACGTGCATAAGTTTCCAAAAGAAATGCCAATACACTTCCTCCCACATCTTGTTCTGCTTATTAATGTCTGGATGGCATAAAGCAGATTGAGTAACTCCACAAAGCATCCATACAAAGTCTATTGTTTGGCTCATCAGGCATCCTATCAACTCACATTTATGATGAGGTTCTTCTCAATGTCCAATCCTTTGCATATCTGCATTATAGTGTAGAAAGATAATAAAGTCTCATCCCCATGATGATTGAAGCGGCTGCATGGTATGGTGGATTCAGGCAAGAGTGAGGGAGCCTCCCCCAACTCAACAAGGGTCAATTTAGTGACCAATCCAGATTACAGATGTGACCACATGACATGGACTACATTTCCCAGGATGCCTTAACTACATTTACCATAATGCATTACCTTAAGGGGACAGCTCACAATTCCTAACTATCTCAAATCCCATTAACTCTAAACTGTCTGGACAGCACAGGTCTCACTCAGGATAATTAAACTTCTCCAGTTCTGCAAGCTTCATTTCTAAAAGAAAGTGGGTTACCCTTATTCCCATTTGCCTCTAAAGTATTGCCCAATTTAGAGTTTACTCCATAAACTGCAACTGATCACTCATACCTTGTTGAATGGACTTACAACCTCATGCTTAAATATACCAAGCAAAGTTAGGCAGACCACTGTATTAATCAAGTAACTGATTCTCTTCAATGTTGCCTTAGATCTCTCCTGGCAGCACGTAATTCTTACACATTTATAAGTCACCTTGGTTTGTAGCTTCCCAGAATGCTTAAAACACTTTTCCCTTTCATTCCCAACAGAGTACTTTGTATGCCTGACAGAAGCAGCCATTCCTGTTTTGGCATCTTGGAAGGCCTTGTGGTCCAAGTAATATGAATGAACACAGAGATATGCTTCAGCTGATCAAGCTCCCTATAGATGGAATTGAAAAGATGACCTTCAAGAAGTTACTACAGCCTAAACCTGTAGCCTTCCCGACTGTCTATCCTATTTTAAGCTTCTGAGTTATTTCAGCATCATACAAAAAGCAAGATTACAGAATACATAACCTAAATTCCTTCAACCATGGGTACTTCTCTCGTACATAAGTACTATCAATTAAGGTGCAACTGAATCATGGTGTGTTTTAGTTCATTTCTAAGATAATCTATCAGAACATTTCTCCTAGTAGACACATTCTCTTTTGAGAACCCAACTCTCTGTTATGAACCCAACTGGCTTTTTTTTGCCAAGCCTTCATTTTCTGTATTATTGAAGAAAAGTCTGGTCCAGTTCCAAGCTGGGAGAAAAGGTGCTGGAAATAAAATGGAGGCTGATTGGAAAGGACTCTGTTTATTGATGAGCAGAACCAACAACAGCATGCAGTTCTGGGACAGATGACAAATTGTTTTTATGAGTACATGAATTTTTATAGGGTTCTGAGATGCTGCAGGGAGTTGTGCAAAGATGCTACAGAGGTTGTGTGAGGTAGTGAGCTTGCACCCTTTGCGATTCTAATGGTGGTGAGTTAATCCTATTATGTCCTAAAAGTCATGTCTTGTCCTTCTTAATCCCATCAGCTGGAGCTGAAGGTGTTTTTGTTTATGAATCGATTGGCCTAATTGGCACAAAATATCCATCTCTGAAGACTTTAGGCATCTGCTGGAGGCTGTTTCACTATGCAGTAAGACTGGGTGTGCTTTCTGCCTTTAAGAGCATGTTTCTCCATTTCTCCATTGGGGAAATGTAATATTTTGCCTCTTTTAATTTTTCCAAAATATTTCCTTTTGGGATGGGGGTGGGCTTCCTACAATTCCCCCTTTGTGCCATAATAAGTATGGATGACACACAGTTTTATTGGCACAAGATTAAGAATTGATCAAATTGTTCAAGCAAAGGGAAAGATGCAGCAGAAAAGGATTCTTTCAGTGACTCCCAAAAGGAGAGCTTTCAACCCATGAAGGTCTACCAGCCAGGGCAAAACTTCTGTTAAGTAGAAAAGAAATGTATAGTATCCAATATTCTGTGCTAATTCTTTTCAGGTGTTTGATGTTACTTTCTGTGACCTTTTAGTCAGGTCTGAATCAAGCACGTGCCCTAAAATTCTTTGCAGACATGATTGTGCCTTAGGATATAATAAAAGGCTGACCATTTCCAAGGGTTGCTTCCTGAATCTGCCTTAGCTTTTGGTTTAGTATATCCAGGGTTTCTGAGGCCAAATTGGGGTTAGCCAGTATGCAACCTAGGCTATTAATATTTCTGAACCTGAACACAATGATCCCTGGGACTTCTAATAATGAGACCACCAGTGCAACATATTCTGCCTAACTGGGAAACTGGGCAGCATCATTTGTAAGTCACAATCAGGGCTTGGAATTTTGAAATCTCTTTTCTGCTATTTCTTCAGATATGGATTGTTAATTGCCTGAGGAGACATGGCCCAAATGGAATTGGCAGGAAGAGATGCATGCATAGGCCTTAGTGCCACAAAGCAAGAACCAGCCTAGGCAAAATGTTATGTGGATGCAGGTGAAGGCAATAGCCCCAGTGTGATTTTGAATGGTGTGTGTGTGCAGCTACTCCTACAAAGATGGGTAGTACAAACATTCTTGACAATTCTCTCTCCCACCAGACTAGAGATTAAAGACTTGCTGTGCCAACCACTCCAAAATGCCATCCTTCCAAAAATCCATTTAACTGATTACAATGTAAATGATGCAAGAAAGAAAACTTTACAATGAGTTTCTACCTTCCCCTCATAGCCTTTCCAGTTGTCTTCTGAGGCTTCAAAGAGAATCTTTAGTCTCCACTTGCCATCTCAGGGTCCCCTCTTTCAAGTCTACTGAGTACTGTTGGGCTTGGCGTGGTGCTAAGGCTAGTCAGTCAGGCTTGGGAAGGTTTCTTGCACTCTGTTTGCAGTGATGACTTTCTGGTAGATGACAGAATCCAAAGCCAATTCCTGACTCAATTGGATGGAGGGTCTCCTCTGGAGGCAATGTCTGGGTCAGTGTGTTCTGCTTCCACAGTTTGCTAAGTTGTCTGTGGAGGTCTGAAAGATATGAGGATAAGTTCACCTTCCTCCTTTGTGAGGGACACTCCCCAGAAGAAGCATTGTTGATCTGACATAGGAATGGTGAACAGAGGATAAGAGAGGGAGCCGTGGAGTGGAGTGGATAGCTTTCAGGCAGGGTTTGAGTTGACACTACGCTTACTAAATAGACAGATAAAACCCACTTAAGCATATACAGTAAAAGAAAGTGTTCCATATCAACATACTTCGAATTGTCTATTCCTATTGGTTAACAAACACTGAAAGCTGATTGGTCCTCTACTCGACGCTGATTGGCCAATGATAGCTAGCCTATGATTGGCCAGCTCAGCAGCAGGAAAATCAAGGACCCGTCATTGGCCACAAGCCGCGAGCAACCTCTCTCTAAAAAGGGCTGCCGCGGCTCCTAGTTTAGACAGATTTTCAGAACTAAATAAAAGAGCTGAAGTTACGCTGGTCTCCGGTCTCATTCTTCGCCAACACTATACTGGCGACGAAGGTGGGATTCTGAGAGAGGAGACCAGTCGAGCACGTGGCAATGAGAACCAAGTAGACGAAATGGCCGGAACCAACTCACCACCTGCACCATTCAACCCAGCAACCAAGGACTGGGAATCCTACATCGATAGATTCCTCATGTTCCTGGAAAGCAATGACTTGCAAGAAATCTCCGACAACCGAAAAAGAGCTGTGTTCCTGACGCACTGTGGGCCCACATTATTCAAGATGGCCAAGGTGCTAGCGAAACCAGAGGATGTGAAGCAGATGGCCTGGCCAGATCTAGAAAAATTGCTGAAGGCTCACTATGCATCTGACCGTCTCCAGCCTTATTCGGAGGCACAAGTTCTTACAGAAACGGGACCAAGAAAGAAGGTTGAGGAGCAATCGCAGACTTCGCTAGCGGCTCCCTTAGGAACATTGGAGGGGCATGCGAAGTTCTAAAATGGAACCGAAGCCATGAGGGGATCACGTGGTCCTCGGACAGAGAGACCGTCACCCTTCAAAGCCGACTGTTAACCCGATCAAGAATAACAGTCCTTTGGAGGATTGTCAGTTTTTGCTGAGGCCCCACGCAGTGGAACCAGCTAAAAAAAATCAGCAGCAAAAGATGCACAAATGAATGCGACAACATCCAACACCGGCCGAAATGAGCCAAGGTACAGAGAAAAAGGCAGAGAGCAATGCACAAAGACCATCATACACTATGCGGATCGTCCGAGAATCGATGGACAATGATGAGGAGATCCCACAAGACTCCAGGATGAAATGAGATAGATGGACGAGAAGAAAGGTTGTAAGTCAGGGTTTCCAGTGCACCGGGTGCGGAGGAGACCACCCCGTTCCAAGTGCTAGTTCGCCTAGACGCATGTGCTTGGTACTGCGAGAGATTGGGGTCCCATAGCAAAGTAGCCGAAAACTCGTAAGAGCTACAGCCCCCGATGTAGGGACAACACACCACCACAGAATCAAAAGAAAGACAAAACGTGGAGCCGTGAGAGTCGGGAAGCAAAGGCAAGCAGCTAAACAAGAACTATAGAAAGAGAAGAAAAACACCAAACCATCAATTATCCGTCATTCTAATCAAAAACTGGCCGAAAAGTACATGTGCAGTCAGAAAATCGAGGGCCAAAGAATGTGAAATGGAGGGTGGAATTCCGGAATTTGTATCGATCAATGTATCTTCATTGGAGATACCCATTAAAAGAACTGGTACACATCTTGGCAGAACTGAACAGAACACCAATCGCTAAAAACTAAGGAACTAATCAAGAAACAGAATAACTGGTAGTCGGACTCCAGACATTTCCACATCGACTTCAAAGAGCACAAGAAATGTTTTGCCTCTAACCATTGTAAGACCGAACTCGGCCAAGCCTGTTGGGATTCGAGTGGTTCGAACCTCTAGAATCAAGGTGTGACCGCATTAACAGCGTCGCCGAGATAGACTGGGAAAGAGAACCTAATGAGGTTGTTCCAGGACGTCTTCGATGAGAAACTAAAAGGCAAGTTACCGAGGGTCCCTATATCATCTTAATTTAGATCCAACAAATAGCTCTATTAGACTAAAAATGCAAGGCGAATCCCTTTGTAATTATAACCGAAGATTGCTGAAGAGCTTAACAAACTCACAGCACAAGGCAATCTTGGAACCAATTGACCATGCCAAAGGGAAACCCCAATTGTGACTCCAGTTACACCAGATGGGTCCGTGAGAATCTGTGGTGACGTACAAGGCCACTCTAAAAACATGCACTACCAGCACCAAGCGCATATCCTATTCGCAGTAGTGCAACACCTACTGCACTCATTGGGAGAGGCAGGTTTTCGCAAAGCTCTGACCTTGCCTAAGCATACCAACAGATTGCCAGTCGACCCGAAACAACAGAGGCACTAAATACCGTGACTCATAGGAACCTTCAAATGCAAAAAGACTACAAATTGGAGTCACGTGGCCCAGGAGTGTTCCAAAGCCTAATGAAGCGTTTTGTTACAAGGATAGAAGAGTAGTACGATACTTTGATGACATGCTGGTGTCAGCCAGTGGACGTGAGACAACTAAAGCCCGTTCAAGAATAGTCTTACAAAGGTTCCAGAAGTGGGACTCAAAGTAAAAAGAAGAAGTGCCAGTTAGCCACCTCAAAAAGTCGAGTTCCTGGGGGTATCTAATCAGTAAAGAGGGCATTCACACCCACAGAGAAAAAAATAATGCAATCAAGTAAAGCTCCTAGACCAAAAACAAAGTAGAGTTGCAAGCATTCTTGGGCACCTATACATTTGTTACAACGTTTTCTGCCACAGAAGCGCAACAATGGCGAACCACCACCATAGGCTACTGACAAGGCAGGCCACTGGCCTGGAGACGACGTGAAAAGG